>AYEL01088730.1:0-12187 GCA_000484575.1 Olivierus martensii
CCGGTTTCCAGCGCCTAGTTGAAAGTGACAAACATTTTGGCCAGAGCTATACCTTAGGTACAATTTGGCTTCACGTATAATTCCTTGGAGATTCGTTTGCTCTATAAATCTCAGGAGAAGTTCTACCAGTATGCCTGCGAGGGGGCTTCTGATCGGTACCCCTTTCATTTATTTATAGAACTTATTTCTGAATCTAAAGAAGAGTTGTGGCAATGCAAATCTGCTAATCCTCTGCATAATCTTGTATCCGTGGATTCTCCTGATAAGTTCTTTAAAAAGAATCTGTATAAGCACAGGCAGGTTGGAGTGATATTTATTGAGGGATATAGTTTCTCAAAGTCGTAGGTTGTTAAAATTTTGTTCCCTTGCAAGCGCACTTGTTTAACTTCATGGAGGAAGGTTTCCGACTATGTAACTGTGTACTGATAGTCATTTAACTTCAGATTGATCCATCTAGCTATTTTCTTTTCCAGATTGTATGTCAGAGACCTACATTTTTCGACTATAGGTCTGAATGTCAATGGGGTTTTATGCATTTTAGCATATGCAAAGAGCCTTGGGCATGATGAGTTAGGTATTCGTTTAACTCTCATAAAGTCTGGGATGACCTCCTTCTTTAGTATTCTAACGACTTTTTTGTCTAAGGTATCAGTCAGATCCTTCTCTAAAGCTTCCACTCCAGATTCTTCTATATATTTTTCTAGGAAATCTTCGTATATTGCTTAATTCATAACTACTACTTTCTTGGATTTATCTTCTCTAGTTAGTGGTATTGGAATAGAGTAGAGGAGTAGAATTAGAGTTTAGGAATAGAATTAGTGCTATTTGGAATAGAGTAGAGGAGACAGAAGTCTTAGCCATTCAGTTTACGCTCCCAAGTTATGGGCTAAACCTAAAATTAGAACAAAAGGATGAAAAAAGAATACATTTTCTGGATGTAGATATAGAAGTAAGGGAGCTTTCCATCGCAACCACAGTCTACAGAAAGCCGAGTAGCGCCACAATTATAATACCCGAATGGTGTAACGATAGGTGGCAACACAAGAAAGCAGCCTTAAGATCACTAGTATCAAGAGACCTCACCCATTGCAGTGAAGAAGAGATGCTAATGAAAGAAATATGTTTAATAAAACACGTAGTGCAAAAACACAGCTACAACACAGGTTTGATAAATAAGTTGCTAAAGGAAATCAGAAGAAAAAGAAATAATAATCTACAAGAGAATTTAGAAAGGAGAAACCATATGAATTGAGAACAACTCAATGAACAGAGTGCTGGATACGCTGTAATACTAGTGCCTTGAGAGTCTCTAAGACGGTAAAATAGATAATAAAGAAAGGAAACAAAACACCCATGTATAGACCACCTATGGTTTTTAACTTATTAAGAAATGTAAAGAATACTTACAACTAAGAGGAACTACAGGAGTCGTCTATAACATGCCTTTACAAAACCTGGAAGACGGAAGAAAGGAATTTTGTATAGGTGCCACCAATAGAAATTTAAAAGACCGATTAATTGAACATAAAAGGGACATAAGCAATGCAAATTTGTCAACTGCCCTGGCTAGGAGAGCTTATAAAAGCAATGTAAGAATAAATTGGAAAGAAAGTAAGGTAACTAACCAGCTAGACAATCTGAACGAATTATACACAGTGGAGGAGATCCAGATCTACAAAGGTAAGAGTGACGGACTAGTTATAAATGACAGGCAAGTTAACGGCATCCCAAAAGCATGAAAGTATGCTCTAAAAAAGGTAACCAGTGTGTAAATGAAGCTTAACGAACTGTAAAAAAGGACTCAAAAGAACTCCTCAGAGTTATAGAAATAAAAATAATTTATATTTTCATTTATTTTGTTTTACTTTTTTCCTTCATATATTTATATTAAACACTCCCATTAAAAAGATTTTGAGAGCACATGTTAAGAATTAAAAATGGAGTATTTTAAATATTTAAAGAATTTTAAATTGTATGTTCTTTCCTATAGAATTATGTTATTCTAAGTTAATATTCTTTGTTCCAAAAATGTTGGATTCCTTTATAAGAGTTGAAAATGGCAAATAAGCCGAAAGCACTTTTCTGATTAAAAATTATTTTTATTGATGTAGCGTACTAGTCTGCTTTCTTAGTGCTAAGAATTAATTAGTAACTTAGTTAAGTACCGTTTAAAGCAGTAAGTGATTTTTAAGCCTTGTAAGATATGATCTTCTAGGATTGCATTTTCTTTCACTGGAAGATATTTTTATGATTCCATTCAGAAACATATTGTATTTTATATGTAAGACAAGACTTCTAAGGAGATGATCCTATTAAGAATGCAAATGGTTATATTGCACTGGATAGTTATACTGTTAAGGCTATGTTAAATCCCCTTTTTTTACTACTAAGTTACTTAGAACATAAAACATTCAAATGTTGAGTTTTAAGATTATGAAACAGTTTGAGCATCCAGTATGTAAGAATGTATTAAAATAAAAATTAGAGATTGTAAATAATTATATAGAATATGATACAATCATTGATTTAAACAAAGTAAAAAGTAAATTATTTATTTATCCATGATGGAACAATTTAATTAACACTTTCTATCTTTTTATATATAGACAATAGATACTAGCTCAGTTTTTTAGGTAGAACTATCCATTGTCTATGAAATAATTTCTTTGTAAAAGTGAAAATTATCATTACAAATAAAAAAACAAATACAAATTAATGCAATTCATTAATAAGAAAATTGAAGAGTGTGATCTGAAAACATGTTTAAGTCCATTTTTGTTAATTTTCAGGAGAAGCAAAATATGAATTGAGAAAATACTTACGTGAATGATTATCTTCTACCAGATATCTGTTTCTAATTCATATACATGCACTTCTCAGTTGAATTTGAAATCAGTCATTATTTATTTTAAAAAACAATGACTAAATATAATGGTGTTAATGGAAACTTGCTAAGTCCAAGGACTGAAATGTTTTCAGTTACACTCATTCTTCATTAGAGGAAAAACTAAATTTATTTTGATTTAAGTATTAAAATACAGGCAATTCTCAGTATTCGAAGATTCCTTATTCACATATTCGATTATTCCTGAAAATTTATTTGTAACCATAAATTCGATTTTTGCGGAACTTTCGCGCTTATTCACAGATTATTGCTGACTGGCAAAAATGCTGTTATAAATGTTACTCTTACTCGTAATCTCTGTCCTTTTGCCTGAAAAGTCTCATTATATATTGTTCTCACTCCACAGATCACAGGTAGGCCAAAAATGTACCAGTACGTATTCTTGGGGAAATTCAAACATTTATTTTTATTACTTCATAGGGAAGTTCTGAGGCCTTCTCCATGAGTACACTATACTCGTGGGAAAGGCCTCAGAATATGTATTTAATCATTCCAAATTAGGAACTACTAAAATTCAGAAAAATAACTTTATTTTTAACAATAGATAAGAGTCCCCAGAAACTTAAATTTTTAGTGTTATGATTTCATTTCAAGATCTTTTAATATGAAAATTAATAACCAATATAACAATTTTACCTTTAATAAACACGACAATATTCCCTCAATAAATTTATTGCCAACAGTAATAGCAGTTTGTTTTTTTACGCTCTGCTGTGGTCAGGATTAGGAAAACGCTCTGCTCATGACAAAGGACAGCAAATTTTCATTGTTACTGTTTTCTGGACTGAGCAAGTTTTCAAAAGCAAAGCAGGATTCAAGTGCCCTGTACACATCGATTAACACAGTTTTGGGAACAAACTGGTCTTTAATAAGATAGAAGACTTCAATAGGAGTATGTATTTGCATCAAATAAAAAAATGACAAAAATGGATTGAACGTGTTTTGGGATCATATTCTTGAATTCATAAACATGAGAGAAACTCATATATTGTTGTGTTGTACAACATGTTGGTTTCTCTGTTATAATGTTGACAAATTATTTTGAAATATCAGAAATCTTGTATCTAGGTAGTGTATATTTTAACATAACTCTTTCAATCCTATTTCTCTGTATATATGCCAAGTGTTATTCAGTTGGTTTTGCACTGGTTCAGCTGAACCGGTTAATTTTTTGTTCTGAAAATTCTATAGAAAAATTTAATGCAGTTCCTTATACAAAAAGTGGCTGTGGAATGGACACCATTTGATAAGTGACATGTGAGTGAAAGAAGTTCCATATATACCTTACAATAATCAGAAAATGATCTGTAAATTATTAGAATAAATCACTAATCACTGTGTTTTGTAAGTGTTAAAATTTTTATTTGAGCTAGTTTATGTAGTTTATGTTCTTTAATTTATGTAATTTTGTTAATATTGCTTTATTTTCTATAATTCTTAATTAAATGTAAATAAAAATATTTGTAAATTTCTTCAAGACCCCTGACATCAAATTTAAGCAAACCAGTTGTTAAATAATTTGAATATCACCACTGGATATCCTTTTATCACCACACTTCTCTGATTGCAACAATTTAGAAAATACCAAAATAACATAAAGAACAATAAATTAAACTTAAAAAAATCTTAAAATATATCACAATCATGGTTTCTAGATATGCATTTTGACCAATGAATGTTCTCTTTAGTCTCAATCCCATGTTAACTTGTTAAGAATAAAATTATATTCTTTAACAAAAACTTTCACAATTCATATAAAGATTTCTTGATTTCATATTCTATTAATTTTCTTATTTATAATTTATTATCATTACAATAAATAGTTGGAAAACATATTTTGTAATATGTTTTCCAAGTATAATATTACTTATTCTGTTGTAGAATGGCAACTGAAAACAGAAAATTCAGATTTATAATTTAGTAAAGCCAATTAAACAGAACATTTAATTTTATAATTAACCATACCAAATTATAGATCTGAATTTTTCTCTTAACATTATCCTGGTATATTGCATTTATATATTTGTGATGTATATAAATATGTTTGTAACATATATAATAAATCAGAACTTAGAGTATTTTTTAATCCAAATGAATCTAATTTTGCCAAATAAACTCATAGTTAAATAGAAATTTTAATAATTAGAAATAATTTTAGTAAGTTTATTGTTATCTTTTGAATTAACAAGTAAGCCAAATAATTTAAATTAAGATTAGTGCCATTTATGAATGAATAATTATAATTTAATTTTGGCTAATTGAGCATCTCGGAAGCCAAAATGATTAATTCAATTTTTTATAAATTTTTCAATTTTAGCAGCAGCAGAACCCAAGCACATGTTTTTATTAAATAGAATTTACAAAAAAACTAAATCAATTATTTTGACTTTCAAGAGGCCAAATTTGTCTAAACAAAAAACATGTTCCAGTCTAAAATCAAACTCGGATAAACATGAGATAAACATCCTACTGATAGACTATTGGTGCCATCTATCATATTCTCTCTTCAGACAATAGGCTGAGGTGTGTTTTTCTTCAAATAAATTTATATACCTATTTCTGAAAGGGATAGTGGACTGTACTTACAAGTTTACTTATTGAGAATGAAGATAAAGTGAGAAGAATATAAAGTAAAAAAATATTAAAAGAATTCTACCAAAAGAAAGTGAGGTAAAGCCATTAGAAGAAAGACTGAACCACTTTAGTTATTTTTAAATATAAGTAGGTCAAACAGTGTGTGAATTATTCTCTCATTTATAAGGATCTTTCAGCTTAATTGTTAACTTAGGTGACATCACTCTTGATTTAAATTACAGATAGTTCTTGACTTATGACCATTATGATGGTGATGTATACAATTCTTTTCATGTTCATTAAGTTTATTTTGATAAAAGTGGAGTGTAATAATAATTATTATTAGTGGGAAATCCATAAATTTTGAGCATTTCTGACTTTATGACACCTGTAAGTCAAGGCTATCTGTATTTGGCTTAATTATTAATCAAAAGTTAGAGGTAACCTTATTATAAATTAATTCAAATTATTAAAATTTCCATTTAACCAAGAGTTACTTGGTAATATTAGATTCATTTAAATCATAATACATAATTTACCTGAAAGTGATGAATAAATAGAATTTTATTGTATTTTATATACTAATTAAACAAAAACTATTTTATTTTGTTATTTATCTATTTCAATTGCATTTATTCTGAAATATTCATTGTTGAATGTATACTTTAATAAAATAAGGCAAGTTCTATCTTTTCACCATCTAAATTTAATCTGTTAGCATACATTTTATTCTGTTTCTGCATTGTTGAGTTATTTATTATTACAACCAAGTCAAGTAATCCTTTTTTTTACAGCAAATTGATATTACCAACATTGACATCCAAGCAAAGTATGGATTTTGTATATGCCAAATATTGCATCATTCATTTACAAATTAAACACAATTCAGTATGAACATAAACTTTATAAAAGAAAATTTATCAAATCAATAATTAAAAATTTGTAAATAGTATAATGTAATGTATGTAAATAAATATGGCTCTGAATAATATATATATTTGTAAAAATTTTACCACAGAGTTTAAAGTAATAATAATAATAATAATAATAAACCTTCCGTTGGAATCTGTTTTCTTCTTTATCATATCATTTCTCACTGCACTTAAGCTTTATTTAAATTAAAAATATTAACTAAAATTTAATTTCCTGATGCCGTTCACTTGATATAAGTTCCAATAAAATTCAGATCTATATATCTCAAATAAAAACAAATAATATACAAGGTGTGATCAAAAAATACGGGGATTATCATTATACAAACTTTATTTTTAAACAATACTTTATTTAAATAGGATCTCCTTCAAAATATGCCCCTTCTGCACGTATGCAATGCACAAACCGATTTTGCCAGTCCTTGAAGGCAGCCACATAAGCTTCCGGCGGAAGTGAGTTGAATGCCGTCTGTGAATTCACTTTAATTTCTTCTACAGTATCAAAACGTCTTCCTTTCAACACTTTCTTTATGCGTGGGAAGAGAAAGAAGTCAGCCGGTGAAAGATCGGGTGAATAAGGGGGTTGTAGAATAACTGGAAGGGAATTAGAAGTGCTGTATGTGGTCGAGCATTATCGTGGTGGAAAAACCACACACCACTTCGCCACAGTTCAGGAGTCTCCAAATGCCTGTTGCACCATAGACAGTGTTTCAGTTCCAGTTTTTCCAAGTTTAGCGCAAAATTTTATGCATATCCGTTGCTCTTTGAGCGCATCCATATTTAAAAATCGTAAGCAGTGCAAATCGAAACAACACACTACCACTAATAAATTTTTAACACCTAAACGAAACAATTTGCAATTAGCCATATTTATAGCTGAGGCATGCAGGATGAATCACCAAACAGCTGAAACGTTTGTGATGCATTGCCTGCCTCTATCGGATAAGTCCCCGTATTTTTTGATCACACCTTGTATTGTATTAGACTATATCTTTTTTCTAAATTGACTTTATGTAAAATTTTAATATCAGCTTTAAAATTATACTCTTAAAATAAGCTTAGCAATAAACAATAAAATGTCATTAACTTGAATTTTATATTATCTAGTCAGCATTAAAATTCTTAACTTTTAAGATTTCAGAGTGACAGCAAATTTTCTTTTTCATTGTCTAAAATAATTTTATATGTAAACTGGATATCTTTAACTATAAGAATTTCAAAATGCACTGGACAGTACTGTTCTTTTCATAAATAAAAAACTGTCTGTTTATGCTTAAAATAATGATTTTTAATAATCAATATAAAGAAACAATGTAAAGTTCAGAGTACTATTGCTGAAATGTATTGACTAAGAGGAAAACACAGCTCAATAGCAGGAAACATTTCTTGCCATTGAGCTGTGTTTTCCTCTTAATAAAGAAACATTAATTTTTGTCATAAATGTTGTTAATATTAATTTGAAATATTTTTTATTGATCAGATCTACATTGGAATGGCTTCAGTTTATTAATTTAATAACCAGTTCTCTCTATTAATCAAGATTAAAATATTTTAATCTGGACTAAGAGAGAGAAATGTTTTATTGCATATTTACAGATATAATAAATAATTTTTACATTTTATGATAGTATCAATTGCTTGGTTTATCATTGAATTTAAAAAAATCTTACAATGAAATTATAATGTGAAAATTAATTTATCTATATTCCCATAAGAAATCTAAAATGCTATATTATTGAAAAGGAATTGGATATATTTTGAAGAAAAAATAGGGGCTAATTAGATACATTAATTCTTTGATTGTTTACAATTGCTAAGTATATCTCAAGTATACTGTTAAACGTTAGCTTTGGCCATTAGTTTTTATGTTATTCCTGAAATAATCTTGTTTCTAAATGAGGAAAAGAGCAAAAGAAAATTTAATGATTAAAGGTTTAAAATATTAAAATATATAATTGTTTTTATATTCAGTTAAATTTAGTAAAAAAAATTTTCTTTTGAAAAGAAAAGATATAACTTATTTACAGGTTGCCTGTAATTTGAGCTAGTTCAATAGTTATTTTATGTGCATAATATATATCGAAATATTTTTATTGTAATTTATATATTAAGTATTGTTTGATAAGCATTTTTAAATTTACAGTTTACATTTTATTAAAAAAGGGGAAATGTTTTTTTAAATATGTAAGTACATACAATAAAATTTTCACTTTAGATGATTTTGAATATTGTAATTAGAAATCCACACAGTATATTTGCAGTAAGAACAAATTCAAACTATTTTTAAAAGTCCTACAAAATAAATACATAGAATATATTTTTAATATACAAAACTTAATGCCAAAGAATGCAATTTTATTTGAAATTTGTAATTTTTAAAGTTTTTAATTTAATTAATATTTTTATTTTGAATTTTATAAATTCCATAAGAATAGTTAATATTTTTTTGCTTTAATATTACATTTTGTAATTTAATTTTGAATAATTTAAAATTCTTTTCTTACATTATTAAAACATAAATTTTAATTTTTTAATTATTAAAAAATATTTTTTTCATTTTAGTTCAATATATTTGTTTATTCAAAATGATATTTCAATTGAAGCAGAGCATAAACTTCAGAGAAAATAATAATTACATGATTTTTCATTACTATTATTGAAAAAAATTTATTTTACTGAATCTTAAGTTATTTTTAGTAAATTTTAAGCAATAAAAATATAATATAAATATTATGTCTGTACTTAGTTATTTAAATTTAATATGAAGATTACTGAATTTATAGAAAATGGTAAATATTTACTTTAAAAAAATGTTTTTGATCTATAAAAATTATCATTAGCCAATTCTTTTTAAAGGTTAAATACAAAACATAGGCTCAAAATAAATATTCAAAACTCTTTTGAATATTTTATTTAAACATTTAAATAAAATATTCAAAAGAATGATATATAAATCAAGAATATTTATATTATTATTCTAAATTAAGATTATAAATTCAAAGTTCATTTTTGATTTGTTTACTTTTGGAACCAAATATATGATTTTAAAGGCCGCCTTCTTGTTTATTACCATCCGACAGGTTGGTAATAAACATGGTTATAGCAACTCCTATCTTTTGCAGATATTTAGGCAAATATATGATTTTAATTTATTTAATTTAATTTTCAAGGTTTAAGTTACTGTTTAAAGTATAAATTACCATTTACAACTTAAATTTACTGAAAATGGCTTCCAATTAATCTTTCAATAGCTACAATTTACAAGGAAAAATTTCTACATTATATTATTTGGAACAAAATTATTTTATTAGAATATTATCAAACTTTTTATTTTCTTGAAGATTCTGCTTTGCTTCTACACTTTGAATACTCTATTTATTTCATTAATTTGTTTTAATTTGATAATTTAAAAATTTTTAATTAGAAGTTTAAATGTGAATTATATATTTCAAAAAAAATTGTTTTGAATTTACAAATTATCGTTAAAAATGTTTTTGATCTATATTTTTATGTGATACCAATAGTAAGCTGTTAAAACTCTTATTAAATAAAATTTCTACAGATCCAAAGTCAGAATTGATAATTCGTTTCCCTGATGGTAGGCGTCAACATATAACATTTCCCTCTACCTCTCAGTTACAGGTTGGTTAAACAAAATTGATTTTTTGTTTTTTTTTAATTGCCTTGTTGATTGATATATAGTAATGTGTGTATTGAAAATAATCAGAATTTCATTTTGTGTCCTAGGCACTACTGTTATTTGCTGTATCATCAGGTTATCCCGCTGAAAGTTATGAATTAGTTACACATTTTCCACGAAGAAGGCTCTGTTCTCTCAACAAAGAGCAAACATTGAAAGAAGTAGGACTTTTCCCTAGAGAGACAATATTTATCCAATTAAAAAATGATTAACCAATTGATTTGTTACTTTCTTGCAATAAACCAGCTTTTCTGGAAACTAAAAACAAAAACTGTGCCAATATAAGAAAAAATATTAATATATCAGATGCATTATAAAAAAATGAAATCTGATGATGAATCATTTTGAAAAACTTCATATTAAATTTATTTTATAATGAAGATTTGTAGTTATGTTAAAAAGCTAAATTCTGTTTTTATGCCCAACATATTTAGACAAATTCTGCTATTTAGATTCAGCAAAACAAAAACATGCTCAGGTGTAAGATAACTCATTAATATGTAAATTTTTCTAAATTGTTATATTATCATTATATTTTTTAATATCCTTCTACATCATTTACACATAGGATACATTTTTTCACAGCCACTTTTTATTTTATTTTATAATTGCAAAACATTGAGATACCAAATATCATTTTATACTGAATTTAACAAAAAAAATAAACCATGAAACATCAAGGATGTAAATAATAAACTTTCATTTTTGACTCATATGTAAATTTCATGTGCAATAAAATATAATTTTCATTATGTTTTATTTTGCTTCTCTAATCTAATGATATTGTGATTTTAAAAGAATTTTGCCAAATGTATGGACATAGATATTTGCATAAAATTTCTTTCTTTCTGTTCTGAAGAATATTTGTCAAAATAAAACATAAGAATATGAATCTTTTCTAGATACAATACAAATTAATATTTAAAAGTTAGGATGAAAAAATTCATTCAAATATCAATAAATTTCAGACTAATGGAAATTTCTTTGAAAATCATAATATACTAACAAAACTTATTTACTTAATTCTTTCTGCTCTACTTCAAAATATTCTTATGAATATTAGTTATAACTTGTTGAAAAAAGACATCTTGGTAAAATTATATTATTTAAAACTAATAATTTTGTAAGAAGTACTAAACTTTAAAAAATTTTATTTTATGAATACATATTGCAGTTCTTTATGCAAAAACAATTTTTCTCATTAGATGTATTAAATATTTATACAGTGTACAGAAATCCCTTGATTAGTGTGCAAAAAAAATTTGAGACTATCCCTTAATATATGCAGTGCCAAATTTGATTAGTGTGTTTCAACAAGTGCAATTTATTATTATTTTTTTTCAAACCCTCTGAAATGTTGGCAACTGAATACATTATTAAAGCACTGCAATAAATTTATTTATTTATTGTTTTAATTCTGTTGTAATATGACTTTCGTTACCTACCAGTAATTATTATATTTTAAATTTGTTCGTAATTTTATTTATTAATAAATTTAGCGTGAATGGAAAGTACCTAATAATAGCCATTACAATATTATATAGCCAGCCTTGCCTTCAGTTCCCTAATAATAGTCATTACAATATTATATAGCCAGCCTTGCCTTCAGTTCCTCTCCAGTACTCTGTCTACGGATGTGCAATTATTTTTTTTACAAAATTTATGCAGTTTTGTAAAAAATGATTTTTGTTTTGTGAAAAATAAATTTTAATTCTTGCTATAGAAATTTTAAATACCTATACATATTCCTCAATGATTTAAAGTACAGTTCCTTCCAAAAAGTTTGTCACCTAAGCGGAAGATGTTCGGCTTCCTTACAAACCAATGAGATTAATCATTACAGGCGCGAATTCGAGTTTGCGGAGCTTTGGACGATTCCATTTATTTTTTCTAAGCAACAGGGTTAGGTAGGCTTAATGAAGGTGTTCAATCATTTTTTCCGAAAATTGATTTTGAGCATTTATTAGGAAAGTTTCAATTTATTATTTACAATTTAATTTATGTTGTTATTAATTTACGCAAAATGCAGCATTATATAGTCGTAACTAAACGAGTAATTAAGCGATAAGTTGCTAA
>AYEL01088734.1:0-66886 GCA_000484575.1 Olivierus martensii
CCTGCGGAGGGGTCAGCCGGATTGTAGAGGATAGGGATTGAGGGGCCGGGCCCGGACTCTATGATAAATATTTTCAAGGGGTGGGACCCGAGACTCGAACCCGGGTCCTCCAGAGTGGAAAGCCGAAGCGTTTCCACGCGGCCAATCCGGCCGACTGGCGGCCATGTTGGTCAACCCAAAGTCGGCTTCAAGTTTAGTGACGTCATTCTTTTTCTTCTTTTGAGTAATATGGAGGTTTTAGTGACGTCATGCCATCTGCATCTATCTTTTATCTCCATGGTCTGCGTAATGCGCCATGTTATCTACTGAATACTAAACTCTGATTGGTTACATTTTATATAAATAATGATTTAACTGAAACATTAAATTCATTTATACTGTATTTTCAGGTGATGTTCTGGCGAAGATACGGCGTACAAACCAGAAACTGCGTCACTTTCAGTTTCAATATTCACTTTCAGGCATGTTTTCAGGTGTAATGGAGCAAGGCCTAAACTTACCTTTATTGTTTTTTTGGAATTAACACTGAATACAAAAACAATAAAAGGAAATGTATTCTAACTGAAAAAACAGTCTGGAATGCGGAATACATATGAGAGATGCTCATGGAAATGCTGCAATTCTGTTCAGTATTCATTTAATTTGACTTAAACTTCTAATTATAATCTAGAATTACTTTAAGAATAAAATTAGAAGAAATGCGAATAAATATTTAAATTTTGATTGTCTAATGTAGCGTTTCCCAAATTTTTTATATGACGGAACACTTCACAAATCTTGAAATTTTTACGGAACACTTTGGTTATCTTATAATATAGGTATATATTAATGATAAATAAATTAGGCAAAATAAACATTTATTATCAAATTGTAATTATGTAAAATTTAAATTATGTAATCCTTTAGAGACTCCAGTTTCAACTTGAAACAGTATTTTAATTAAATCATATGAGACTTATATTAATTTTCATAATTTACGGAATATAGTTTGGGAAACGCTGGTCTAACGTAATGTCTGATTAAAACAACGATTAAGATTAAATTTAACAAGAGGGCGCTCTATGTGAACAACAAAAATGGTGATGAAATGAGATTGTGTCATCGATATACATGCTTGGATGGTGTATAGTACGGATATTGATACGAACAACTTTCGGAGCGGCATTCGGCCTATTTATTATATCTTTCATTGATCCAGTAGCAATATATTGGCCCTCGCCTCAGAGATCAGGCGCTATACACCTCAGCTGGAACGGTATATATTAGCGACACGTCAATTCTCTTTAATACATACTACTACTCTTCGTATCCGGAGAAAAAAGCTTCAGCTATAACCTCCATATTAACAGCGGAAGAAGATGGGTGTCCAAGGTTTATGGGAACTTTTGTCTCCGGTTGGACGACCTGTAACTTTGGAATCGCTTGAAAATAAAATTCTTGGAATTGATATCCTTTTACTTTATGCATAATAATTTTATTGGCACAATTGTGCCCTTACCGAAGCACGGCAAAAGTGGTACCGGTCGATAGGAGGGTCGAGACAAGAAAATATCCCTATTAGACTAGATAGGTAACTTATCGCGGAACATCTAAAGAACTTTCATGTTGGCGACACTCGAGTCTGTGCCGCGACGCGCTGTTACAAAAGAGGGTACGACTGGAGAAAAAAACCATACCTCTATCGGTAATAGTTACGTAGGTATAAACGTTCAAAGTTTTTTTACCATCGCCGGAAATGACATCACGAAAGGTAAGATTATAATTGAAAACTGTTTTACTAAAAGAAATGATAAATTATTAAAAATTTAATACAGTTAAAAAATTGGATCTAATTGCTTAGTCTTTTTGTTATAACTTCAATTTTTTTCAATTTATAATATTATTATTACATTCCTCTAAGTAATAAGACAATATTTAATGCAGTTCAATCTTATTTTCCTCAATTTCCCCCTCCATTTTTTTATTCAAGTTAGAAAGATAAAGAGAAATAAAGTTCAAAAACTTAGCTCCAGATGATAGTAGATGAGTGGATTAGACAGCAGATAGCAAAATTTTAGAATGTAAACAAAGCCTTTCTCAGAAGTTTAGTCTATAGAAAGAGGAGATGGGAGTGATGATGATTTTGGAAAGGGGATGGGAGAAGAAAGTGGATGAAATGAACAAACATGCAGTGGATTTCTTCATCAGATTCATTCTTTTAAGCTTTTCTTTGGCCAGTCATTCTTTTGTAAAATAGAGAATTGCAATTAAATAATATGAAAATTTGTACATATTGCAAAAAAATTTTTTACAACAATTACAAAAATTACTTTTAAACTTTCCTAGACTTTTAACCATAGGATTTTTTTTATCTTTATTTTAACTCTGAACTAAACAGCATATATTGAATAAATCTTTATATTTAAGTTTTGCATGAAATTGCCTCTGTTTTGGTCATCCATATACTCTGTTATAATGAGGCCAACTGTGGTATCATTTCAACAGGACCAAAAGCCAGTTATGTTGCCATCTTGTTTCTTAATGCTAATTTGTTAATCTAGCACTAAAAAACTAACCTAACAATTAATTGTCTCTAAAACTAAACTGTGTTTTAACTTATGTTAATAAAAAGAAGTATATTTAAAATGAAAGATCAATCTATCAGTATGAACTGAATACATTGATAACTAAAAACTAAAATAAATTGAGTGATTATAACTAATTAAAACTAGTATTATGCCAAGTCCCTGAATTCTATCTAATCTGAGTTTTAGTACTCAGATTTCTAAATGTTTATAAAGATCCCTAAAAGTTAGCTAATCTTATATAGTATTTAAACCTAGGACAGATTGGAAGAAGATAGCTTAGTCAATCCAACACCTAGTGCTACTATGCAGACAATTCCTCTGATTTGCAAAAAACTGATACTGGATGAGCCATCTGCTTCATCAGCCAAGATCAGAGGAAGATATCTACTGGAGACAAAACAGCAGAAAATGTATTCTATGCTTTAAATAGTTCCATAGCTTAATACAAAGAAGAGATAGAAAGAAGAGTTTACCTACTTCTTACAAAAAACAATGTTTAAAAGTCCACTACTTATTTGTAGAAGGTATAATAAAAATAATCGCACTATTAGCAAAAGTTTGAAAAACATTTAATCAAAATATTGTAATACTTTTGGCTAAAATAGAGTCGTCCTCAGTGAACATACATAAAATCAAATGGAACTAAAAAAACATAGCAAATAAAAATTTAAATTAGTAATAAAATGCATTTTAGAACATGCTGCACATGTATCAAAAAATCATTCAGCACTATGGCAGGAGATAAACAAAGGTAAATAATTCACTAAACAACTTTAAAATAAAGAAGCGCTTTCGATTTATTACAATCCTCTTCAGCTTCCATAAATAGAACAACAAATTCTTAAAGAATGCATGTATAATTTGAAAGTTGGTTACTATGATGGTAACATATTAGAAATTACATTAAATATATTAATTTGCATTATACAATAATATTATTGTACAATAATATTATTTGTACGTGCATTCTTTAAGAATTTGTTGTTCTATTTATGGAAGCTGAAGAGGATTGTAATAAATCGAAAGCGCTTCTTTATTTTAAAGTTGTTTAGTGAATTATTTACCTTTGTTTATCTCCTGCCATAGTGCTGAATGATTTTTTGATAGTTTTCTTAATGTTGGCAGTGTATTTATTTATTTTGTTTCATATATTCTGCACATGTATGCAGCAAAATGTTAATATATATAAATTAATGATAGAATTAAAATAAAGCAATAAATTCTTAAGCAAATAGCATAAACATATAGATAATAAAATAATAAAATTATATAAACATTAAATAAGACTAATTAAAAGAACATTAATGTGCTTTATCTTGACATGAAAAAATCTGTATAGTTGGGATTCTAACACCTTAGTCGTTGCATATCAAAACATTAACTACTTAAACTTAATTTAACTTAGTAAATTAACTGGCATAACCTGAAGATGACAAAATCCGAAAATATTTGTTACTTATGAAATAAAATAATACTTCACTGCTAATAAGTGCTAAATTTCTACAAATTTACTAACAAATAAGTTGTTGTTTATGACATTTATAACTTTGCTTCTGGTTGCAATTTCAAGAGTACTGACATGTCTCATCCAATTCAATATTCAGATTGTACTCCAGGAACTGTTTACTTATTCCAGTATTAATTTTTTCTAAACAAATGCCATGCTTGTATTTGGCAATATGAATTTCAAGATTATGAAGAATGAATAATTATTTCATCACAATCCAGATCATTATTGTGTAGGGGTGATAGTGTAAACACCTGTTTTATTCTCACTGTCATATTTAAATTTATTATTTCTTAATTTTTCATAAATTTTTGGGTAGTGAGTAATGGCTAGCTTTTTAACTGCTTTTCATGCAACTTTTCTAAAATGACTTCCATTTTGAGGCATGAAAGGATACTTTCTTATATTCCACAAGATTAGATGACCAAGCTGGGATAAGATCCAGATGGTATTTGAAACCAAAATGTTTAGAAACAGCTGAAAACATTCCAATAATAAAATATTTATTACATTGCTATTAATTGCTATAGAAATGCTGTTTTTTTTTAATATAATTTTTGAGATTTAAAGCCAAATTAAGCAGATTAGCTCTCTTTTCTTATTTTGTATAAATAATTATATTTGTAATAATGCTTTTAGAATGCTTTAATATTAATAAGAAAAATGGCAGAAACTTTCTGGTATCCTAGAACCAATTAAAAATTTTTACATTGAAATTAATGGGAAATGAGTTTCCAATTTATGAATTTTCACTTAATGAGCAGTTTTTGAGATCTCAATAACCTTCACAATCTGAGGAATATCTACATAGGTATATCTCAGATTATCTAGATAGATATATGGAGTTTACAAAGCTTTGAATTTTGGGTAAATCATATGTTAATATGAAATATATACAAATGCTGAAATACAGTACTGTTTTAACTGCTCACAGCAAAAAAGCTATGTTGCTAAGTAAAGTAATGGGTAGACTTTCTCCAATGAATAATATTTCAATAATGAATTTTCAATTAATAAAATTTTAGAACAACAAATAAAATAAATTCTCTTACATAATATTAGCTGGTTCATTTCTACTTTTAACTTGGAAGCCCAATTCAAATCTTTCTTTTTTCTTACAGGGGAATGTTGTTTTAATAAGTTTGGCACCAGCATGAGTTGGACGAATTTCACACCAAGGAGAATCTAAATATTTATAAGTTTAGCTTTTAATAAAATTATAAAATTAAATTTAAAATAAAAAATTTCTGCAAAAGAAAATAATTATAATAATTTTATATTTTAATTCTTCTTATTGCAATTATAAACACAATAAGTCCCAACTTATGTGATTAATTTATCCAAAAAAATTTCTGCATGTATCAAAAACTACATAATTCCAACAACATTAAAATTTGATATACACAATTGGATGGATTAACAAACAGAATGGTCAAATAAAATTTATGGGCATACTTTAAGCATATATAAGAAAATTTAAGGCCATAAATGATATTTCTGAAAAAGGTAAATTGTTTAATGAATATTTCATTCACATTTTATGGAAATTCAACAAAAATAGAGAGACTTTTGCATCTGCATATCTCTGAAATCACATAAGTTGGAGATCTACAGTATATTAATCATCTGAATAAATATAGAATCAGATTAGCAGACAACAGTATCTTTATTCTCAATACAACAATATCTTTATCAACAATAGATTATTATCAGATTATTAAACAACAATATCTTTATTCTATAAAGAACTTAAAAAGATATCTAGCAATATAAATAATAGCAACCAAAAAAATATAATTTATATCATCGGAAGTTAAAATTATTTTTGGATTCTAGCCAGATACTGAAATTAATAGATTTATATTTGATAAAATTAACAAAGATGTTCCTAAGTGATAAATAATGATATTTAAAATGGCAGAATAATTGATGAATTTATTTAAATTGTTACAAAAATAATTTTATATCATTTACAGTGAAAACTGACTTCACGACCACCTGTATAAGACGACCATGATTTTATGGGAACCAAATTTTTTCCATAGAAATAATGCTATTTGACACTCCATAAGACGACCATCTCTATAACGCAACTACGACCATCATTTAATATAGTCATAGTCGTGTTATGGACGATTACGACCATATTAGATGGTCGTAGTTGTCTTGGTGGTCAAAATGGTCAAACAGAGTGAAACCGTCTATGACAACCATAATTTTTTAACATCGCTACTAATTGACTATCTATATTGCTTATATCAATGCCATTTTCTATTAAACTTAAATTTTATTTTTAAGGTAAACAACTACAATTGAAAAAATTGCACCATGCAAATTTTCCTCCATCATTCATACCACGAGAATGACGTAGAGCACTGGAATAACGAAATCATGGTGTCATTTCTACTTTAATGCAATATCTTTTTAATATACATGTTTCTTAGATTTGTATCTATGATATTATAATTAAATTTTGTATTAAAAACATTAAAAATCATAACTTGAAGGCCTATGGCAAAGTGATACAGAGAAAATAGGGAAAGTGAAAACAATCAGCTACCGGATCCAGATATATGTGTTCTATGCAAGCATATTAATCAAATATAATCTTAGTAATCTCCCTGATTGGAAAGGGGGGCGTAAAATATTCAAAAAAAAAAATCTCATACACAAATGTGATGCTATCATTGCACTTTGGATGTCAAAACATGGCTAAACCATGGGCTAAATGGAAAATTAATGCCTTGAATTTAGAACAGCAAATAAAAACGATTGAAATCAGCACTTTTTGAATCACCCTGTATATATATATCATCAGGCAAAGACTAATATATTTAGGTATCAACATTATGGAATGAAAAATAGATCTACAATATGAAACCTGATATTTATAGAAATCATCTATAAGAATTGGAAAAACAGCAGAACAATCAAAAACAGCAGTTATATCTAAAAATAAAACTCATGTTTTATTTTTAGATATAATTGCTGCTTTTGATTCAATAGAAATTAATACATTATATAGAAGATTAAATGAGGAAACACTTACTGAATATATTTTCATTTATTGGATTATTAATTACTTGAATAACCATAAATATAAGATTATATGTGGAGATGATTCATTGTCTGAGTTTGCTCCAATTCTTAGCATTGCATAAAGATCTGCTATCAGCATTTTTTTATTTGTGAATTATATGAATTCAGTTTTTTTTTTTTTTTTTTTTGTAGAATCTATAATAATAGCAGAAGCTGATGACTAAGATTTTACATACTGATCAACAAATATTATTTGCTGACCTAAAAAAGTTAACAAATGCAGCATTCATTTTCAAACAGCAATTTAACTTTCAAAAACGATTATGTTTGAAAATGAATGCTGAATTTGTAAAACAACTACGTTTCATTTAAATAATTGGTTGTTAATTTAATAAGCAATCTGTTCTCAATACTCAAAATTTTTTTAGATTTTTTAGTCATCAAAATTTATAGATGATTTTAAAAATGCAAATAAACATATTTTAAAAATAGTTTTTGACTAAATCGGAAATGATGTTACAAAAGTTTCATGCCTTATATCATTTAAACAGAGCCTCAAATCAAAAAATGCACCTAGACTTTTTTATTTGGAATTTTATCCTCTACAAGTCTGTAAATTTTGGCACAATCTTTTTGAATCATCCTGTACATGTTTAACATAATTTTTTCAAAAATTCTTTGTAAGCAATCAGAGACTTACAGAAGTCAATAAGAACTTTGATCTGCAGAATTTTTATGTTTTTTTTAAATAGGAATCAATTATACACACCTCCATTTATCACAAATATATCTCTATTCAAGCATAATCTTAAAAATATATGCAATATGTAATGCATTAGAAGGAATAGAATATGCTGGTGAATATTTTTTATTCAATTACAATGCCATTATAACTTCTCACTCAGTAAATCAAATCTTAAAGTCAGTTGGTTCAAATAAATCAAAATTAGTAGTATTTTTATATGTAAATTTTGAATATAAATTTTTATGTATTTCATTCATATTAATTTTCTAAATTTTAGTAATAATATGCTTTCTTCAAGAGTTAATGCATAATTCCATAATTTTTTTGAATTATTTTCTTGTTGTTGAATATTTTTAATTATATATCAAATCTTATTCTTCTTAAAACTCTTCAAAAGTATTCATTTAAGGTTTAAATATTCATATTTATCTATATATTCTGGTCAATTTCCAGTATAAATTGTTTATTTTTCATTGAAGTTTTTTCTCAATGCAAATACCCAACAGAGATGATTTGTATTAATATTACTAAGTACAAATTCATTGATTATTTTGTCAATATGTTTATAAATCATCTTATATATATCCAGATTTACATTTGATTTGTAAATATCATGCCAAGGAAACCTGCATATTTCATTAACAACAACCTGCTAATTACACTTTCTTCGTTGTAAAACTCAACAAATTGGAATAATCAGAAATCTTAAATAAACTATTTGATAGCTCTAGTATAGGTATATAATCAGAAGTGAATCCTAGTGATTGTGCTGCATAAACATCATTAACATTTGTATATACCAAATCTAAAAAATTAGTTCCTCTTGTTGGAAAATTCACAACTTCATACAATTTTATTGTACAACATATATCCCTGATAAATATCTGATTTTTTCATATGGTTTATTATTTTTGCTGATTTTTTAGGTCTGGAACTAATCTTCTACTTTTCCATAGATTCAGTATATTTTTTATATGATTTTTTTTTACATTTATTCTTTGGAAATGAATCTATTGTGTAAAAAAAAAGAATTAAGTGCATCTATATTTTCCAGACAAGTATCAGTTAGTATTGATTCTTCATAAAAAAAGTACAGGATAATGTCAAATATTGATATTTTTCAGAAATGTTGCATCCCTACTAGTGATATAATTTATAAAACTGTTTATATGCATTAGAATCTATAACTCATTTCAATGGTATTTTTATAGTGAATAAAAATTTAAACTTTAATTTTTACACAGATTAATAAGTGGTTTATTGATTGATTTCTGTAATATTTTTACTTATATACAAGCAAATATATTAAAAACTTTTCTTTCTTTTATTAAATTTTAATGGATTTATTTAAAAAATTCTGCTATCTGATTAGAACTTTCAACTTCCTTTTTGTTTGATATGTGTAGTCTAAGGAAGCATTTGCTCATAAACTGAAGGATTTGCCAGTAAGGAAAAAGTAAAGCTTACTCATACAAATTGAAGAAAATGCTTTTATTCAAAATAGTGCTTTTACTTCATAGTTTTGCTCAAAAGCACTTGCTTCAGCTTTACTCATTTGGTCAAGTATTTTTCTTCAATGGAATCATAAAAAGATTTTCCTTTAAGAAGAACAATTGGTCTTTTCAATCAGAGATCATTCTTTCTCTGATTGAAAATGCCATAAATTTACACAATATATGAAGAAAAGTTTTCATCTCCATCTGACATCTACAATTGGGACTATCAATAACCCTAATTAACTAGATATGTCTCTTAAGATGACAATGCTCCTGTACAGAGCTCTGATGATATTCTTATTTGGCTTGTATGCAAATGCAAAAAAATTTTTAGTTCTTTGCAATGAAACACCTAAATTAATAGCTCCTTCTTCTTGTCTTAGTCCAGGAATGGTCCTTAAACCTGTGGAAATCTGTATGTGCTTTGTCATTAATTAAAACTACATTAAAATAAAAATCTATTTTTAAGATAATATTTATAACTAAGATCTTAATATATATTTTAATTTCAATAAAGAAATAATTCAATATTTAACACTAACTGAAAACCAATGAAATTAGTTAATTTTAATAATTGAAAACAGATAATCAAACACATACCAGTTTCAATCATTAATCTATCAGCAGGAAGAGTAGCAACAACTTCCAAATTCTCTCTTGTTTTAAGAGAACTAAATAAAATATAAAATTTAATGAAATAGTAAAAATAAATTATCTCATATTTGAACATTTATTATTGCAAAACTAAAGAATATTATGATATATAATAATATTGCAGTATATAGTATATAATAATAATAATAAATAATAAATTAATATATTGCAGTAAAATCTACAAATGATTTTCATTCAAAATAATATTATTAAATAACAAATTTTTCTAGTGTCATAAATTAATGACAGAAATAAGAGACCAGTTTGTATATTTTCTCAATAATTTATTGTAAAATATATTTATAAAATACTGTTAAAATAATAAAAATAAATAAATCATAGTTGTTGTAATTGTGCAATTAAAAAATAAAATGGATGAAGCATTATTGTTGTAATTGTGCAATTAAAAAATAAAATGGATGAAGCATTTTTACAACAATTTATATGATCATAATAAGCTTATTTTTAGCTTGGGGCTTTGTTTTTTATTACATTCAGCTATTACTTCATACATTTGCAATTTAATATCTAAACTTAGATAAAATTGAGATGATGTTTTAGAGAGATTATATTAATGTGTGTCAGTTAACTGATTGTTACTAAAATATGAAAAGTCAGTCATTCAAATTTAATTACTGATAGTGAATAAATGTTATAAATAGAAGTAATCTTAGAAATTTATTATAAAATTAAAAAATTTTTATATAAAATTAAGGGGACACACTACTGGATTTTGGCCAAAAATGGTCAAAATATTGATTTTTCATTTTTGTGATTTTCATATTCTATAAAGTCTTTTTCATCTTTTGATGTAAAAATTATGTGAAAAATCAAACTATTAATGTTGTAATCAATAAAAATTAATTAATCGGTGCCCTATTAAGCAGAATCCACTGTATATCTCTGTGTCACCCTGTATACCTATGTATACAGGGTGACACAGAAATACATCCTTGACTTACAACAGTGAGTTCAGTTCAAACCTTGCCATTTTAAGTTAGAATTGATCAAAATTTAAGGATTGCCTACTATTAATAATAATTATTACACTCCATTTTATTGTAATTAACATAATGAAGACAAACAGACATGAACTAAACATTGTAAAAAGGATGCATTTTGCATATCACACAATTGAAAGGAACTAAAATCCTTTATTAATTGTATTGACTATTCACAGAATTTATCAATGGCATCACTGTTATATTTTAATATATATATTAAAACATAGTACATTTCTTGCACTTTATAAAATATCCTTTATTTAATAATTATAATTAAAAATTAACACAAAAAAATACATTTAACAAAATTTAGCAGATCATAAGGTATATTATAATTAATGATTTTGGATTTATTTTAAATTTAATAACTTTTATGAATAAAACACAAAAGTTTATTAAATTTTCAACTTTTTCCCTTATGGGAAAGTATTTTGATTTATAGCTGTTTATTCTTTGCTATCATGTATATCTATCTAGATTGCTCTGAAATTCGCTGTAGTGTCTAACACTTCAAAACAAGAATTTTGTTTTCCTATTTAAGTACTAATTTCAAAAATTTAATTAAAAATTTTACAATTTAAAAATTTATAAAAAATTTTATAAAATAAAATTGGTTGTAGCTGAAAATAGTTAATTAACTATCATGGATTTTAATGAAGGGCAAAAATATTAAACAAATAATAATTAATACTATATTTATATATATATTTTAAAATGAAAAAGAACAAGATGAATAAAAATACATCAGTCTTTATTATTGTTATTGAAAGTGATGAAGAAAACTTACCTGCAACAGTCTTGTTTCCATCACTTAGAACAGATTTTTCTACTCCTTGCTTAACATCCCATACTACAATAGTACCACTATTATCTGATGATGCCAATACAAGATTGTAAGGATTAAATGAATCATGATAATGACACTCTTTTGACCATTTTACCTGAAATACATAGAGACAGAAATTATATTATTACAAAAGTTAATTAAAAATCCTCGATTACAATGCACATATCTTATTGGTGAAGAACTTCAAATCTATTGTATCATAAATCATTTTATAGCAGAGACAATGATATAACATATAACATTTTGTATAAAGGATTTTGAAATTTTATATTTAATTCAAAATGACACTGTCATTCCTGATTTAAATTAATTTTTTTTAATCAAACTATCATATGACATTTTTAATTCATTTTAATAAATTATTATTAACTTATAAAACTTTACTGAATATATTTATTTTATGAATTACAGATATAATGTCTCCTTTTAACTTAGAAATACACAAGATCATTTTAGATTCTATTGAAATAGTCAACGAAAATAAAGAAACTTAAGTAAAACTAATGGGAGAATGAATAGATAAATTTTTATTTTCATTAATTTATTGTATGTGTAAAAAACAATTGGCATAAATTATATGTAAAATGTTTGTTTATAGATTTTTTTATATCATATAACATAATCATGAATATTATCACTATTAGTTATACATTGAAAAATTGAAATGAAAATTATTTACAGGTAGGCCTCAATCAGTGCGAATAATGGTTACACAAATTTCTCGCACTATTGAAAGTATTAACTATATGTAAAATATGGTAATTGGTTCTTGCTTTGTGAGATTCCGGCCATTATCCAACCTCACGAGGAATAACCACAAGACTAATTGTTTAAGAAATATTTATTTTCATAAAAATGCACACAAAAAACATAGCTCTAAACAGGTTGTTTTTTGTGTACATTTTAGTGAGTATAACAGGATGGCTTTAAAGTTCTTATTTATTTTCATATTTTACATTTTTGTTCATCATCTAAATTAATAACTTATCAGGAATTGCATCTCATATCATCATCAAAAGTGTTTTTCCTTTTATCCAGTTAAAAATTACAAAAGTTCCATCGCTGAGCCAGCAATGGAAACAGATGAACAATTTGGGTAACGAACATCATCTTTGAACAGATTATGTTCGTTAACTGATCACTCACTGTACAAATTTTATATGTTGTTATTAAAACTACAGTTAATATTACTTTCCTTTGAAAAGTAAAATTCTGTTCTATAAATAGACGATAGCAGATAGTGTAGCACTGAAGAGGGACTAGAAAAAAGTCCGAAAACGTTATGCAGTGAATAAATCTGTATGAATAACTTGCTTATGGAGCTGATTTTTTGAGAAATTTTGATTTTTGATGTTTAACTGACGCACCCTGTATATATTTAATATCTGAATTATCATATTAAAAATATTTTGTAGTATTTTAAATCTCCTATAATTTGAATAATTAAAGAATTTTAGTGATTAAATAATTAAAAACTTTATAGTTCCTCCTGGATAGTCCAGCATATTTGATAGTTTGGCATCACTTTGATCTCAAGACTGCTGGAACACTGTTGCAAATATTTTATTGCTTTAAGACACATTATAATTTTTCTTCACAGTAAGGCATTCTTTCTAAAATTCCTTCCTATAATTTTTGCTGTAATGATAGAAATATTCTTGAGTCTAAATTATAAGATGACAAGCAAATTTGAGTGCATTTTCTTGTATTTACTATACTTGTTTTTAACGTGTTTGCTAGCTCTAAAATTTTATCACTTAATGCCACTGTCTTGTACTTGTCTCATAAACTAGTTCTGTTGTTGGATTGCCAGAAATTTACTATATATAACAAAACTATGAATGTAATTACAATTTAAGATGATGATAATGTTTATTAGTCTTTTTAAATTATGTTATAATGTATTTTTCATATGGAGATAATTTAAGACTTAATGACACTGTAATTACAATGATTTTACACATCATTGAGAGTTGAGACAATTTAAGTAAGTAGAAGGTTTGAAATGTTTGCATATAATACATTGTATTTAAAAATTAAATATTTGATAAACATATTATGTATAAGAAATATATTAAATGTTTAAAAAATTTTTATAAGCATAAAATTCCCATAAAAATTAAAGTAATCCATTTCGAGCAACATAGTCATGATAACATTATTTAACTTTGAAAAATAAATCCAAATGACTTTTTCTATATTTAATAATAAGTAAAGTTATTGGAA
The DNA here is from genome assembly GCA_000484575.1 of Olivierus martensii. Lineage (NCBI taxonomy): Eukaryota > Metazoa > Arthropoda > Arachnida > Scorpiones > Buthidae > Olivierus > Olivierus martensii. Next base: position 14,086 of record AYEL01088734.1, read on the forward strand.
CAAATGTTATTATAAATATATATTTGAAACTAGGAAAATTATATTTGGGGAAAAAGATCATCCAATTGAAGCACAATAGAAAATTTTAATTTTGTTAAATAAAATTTTATACTAAATTAGTATAAAGATTATAAATAAGGAAAGATTCAGAATAATTAATATATTAAATATTTAATATATTATTAGATGTAACAAATATTGTTACAGGAATTTATTAAAAATTTAGAATAATTATGTTGATATTTTTTCTCAATTAAGATATCATTTTTTATTAACTTATTCATTATGTATGTTTATCAATTATTTAATATAGGCATACCTCATTATTATGACAGTTACATTCAGACTATTGCTGTAAAGCAATTAATAGTCTTTTTTCATTTTTTAATGCATATAAAGCCTAAAAACATATTTAAACTATTACTAAGTGCACAATAGTGTTAGATTTAAAAAATCTTGGTCAGATGGATGTATGGTAAAGCATTTGTGCACCACCTCAGAGGATCCAGATTCAATTCCAGGTTTTACACCTCCAATTTTTCAAGAAGTCTTTGGGCTTGGCTCATTTATGTTTTATATACCTATTCTAAGTATTATTTTGCAGGTAATATTCCTTTTGAGATATAAAATAAAAACATGAATATAATTAAGAAATGAAGCACTATAAAGTGAGATATGCCTGTATTTTACTAATTTTTATTATGTGGAAAGAGCTTTTTTTTTCAAATTTATCATTTACTTGCACTACTTCATCAAATATTTTTATACCTCAAATTAAATTTGATTTGATCAAATAGTTTAATATGTAAAACTATTTGATCATATCAGAATTCAAGTTATCTGGTACAGACTATAGCAAGACAAAATAAAGTAAATACATCTATATTTAATATACTGACAAAAATCTGTTTAATAACAGCAAAAGTTTAAATATCTAATCAAATTTTTAATGAAATACAAAATACATATTTCTGCTTTGTTGTTGATAACATTAACTTGTAATTTTTATTTCTTTCTGAAAGTTTTTCTTAGTTCAGTCAATTATAGCTTTCTCTTACTCTTATGATGATTTTTGAATCAGTGAATGATTGTATTGTGGGCCATTGTCATAATAATAATAATGACTATCCATTTCTTAATTTTCTTTCTTTGTACTAATATGCCTTTTTTTAAATTATAATCTTCAAAACCATTTTATAGTTTGTTTTACAGTTTATTATATGTTTTGAGAAATCACTTTCTTCTAGTAGGTTTTTGAATTTTAAACTTACAATTACCAATTACTGTCAAGAAATGTTAAAAATGGTAATTCTGTTTTTGATAATTTATTTTACATTTTAAAAAAGAAAAACTAAATAAAACTTTAGTAACCCTAATCTAGCCAAACTTCCCCCAGCGGTTTATTTTAGAATTAACTGCCAAATTAATTGGGTTGCTCTTTGTCCAGTTTTACTAACTGAAAATTAACATTAATTTGTTAATTGACATCATAAAATGGGATGGACCTTTGTTAGTAAGACTGATCTATGCTTACAACTTGCATTAAAATGGACCTTTGTTAGTAAAACTGGTCTATGCTTACAACTCGCATTAAGGACCTATGTTAGTAAGACTGGTCTATGCTTACAACTCGCATTAATCGAATATAACTTTAATTTGTTAATTGACATCATAAAAGGGGACGGACCTTTGTTAGTAAGATAATTTGTTAATTGACATCATAAAAGGAGGCGGAGCTTTGTTAGTAAGATGGTCTATGCTTACAACTCGCATTAATTGAATATTTGCTCTCACTAACTGATCGTAAAAGGAGGCGGAGCTTTGTTAGTAAGACTGGTCTATGCTTACAACTTGTATTAATCAAATATTTAGATAATAAGACTGATCTATGCTTATAACTTGCATTAATCAAATATTTGCTGTTATCATTAATTTGTTAATTGACATCATAAAAGGGGATGGATCTTTGTTAGTAACTTTAATTTGTTAATTGACATCATAAAAGGGGACGGACCTTTGTTAGTAAGATAATTTGTTAATTGACATCATAAAAGGAGGCGGAGCTTTGTTAGTAAGATGGTCTATGCTTACAACTCGCATTAATTGAATATTTGCTCTCACTAACTGGATCTATACTTACAACTTGCATTAATCGAATATTTTCTTGCACTAAGTGAAAAACAGCTCGCACTAACTGAAAAAAAAAGGTATCATTTTTATAAGTTTACACTTAGTGTTTCTGATTTCCCGGCCTTTGTATCGTTTTTATAAGTCACACTAATCAAATATCGCATTATTCGAACTTGCACTAATCGAGGCCTACCTGTATTAGGTTTACGTATATTCATTTAATTCTTATATCTTGTTTTAGTGATTTAAACCTTAAATGATTATATAAATTAATTTTTATTAATTTTTAAATAATGTTTAATGTTTGAAAAAAAAAATAAATAAGAAGATGCTTATTAATTTGTGAACAGTTATTTCACAATAATTGCTCATAACAATTGTTGAAAATCTCATTTTTCAAACATTCTTATCATTAATTACATATAAAATTTTTCACCATTATGTTAGTTCAGTATCTCTGTATTCCTGTTAATAACTTTTAACGTAATTTGAATTTTTATGAAACTTGATATGAAAATTCTATTATTAAAGATAACCTCAGTGCAATCTTTTAATTCCTTAACTTAAACTATTTAATGATGATTGATATTCAAACTTCTGAAATACTTTCTTAACATATCTTGAATTAATTAATGCTTTTTATGAAATTTATTATAAAACCAAACTATAGATGATGACTTTGATGATTGATCAATTAAGCCAGTAGATTATCCATTTAAAAATGGCAATGTTCAAGGCTTCTGAAGTTCTCTTCTAATAATTTTAACTTATTGGATTGTAACATAAATAATTTCAGTTGAATTAAAAAAATTTTTATTCATTAAAAAAAAACAGGCTTACATTTAATCAATTATATAATCATCATTGTTATTAACGACAGTTTCCCTTTTTATAAGCAATTGATGAATGACTTCTGAATAAAAGTTTTTATCTTTCAATACAAAAAAGTCTCAAATGAAAGAATTGATTGCTTCATTGTTACTGAATTTTTTCCTATTTAATGCATCTTGTAATAATCTAAATAGATGATATTAGGGGTACCGGTAAGTAATGTCGCCTCCCTACATCAAAATCAAACGAATAAAATGTTAACAAGTTTTATAAAACAATAATGTAATTATCCTCATTATCAACAGTCTTTTGTCGTCTAGTATGCAAAATTTTATTGTCAAATCGGTTGGTTTTACGATTTATTCGGTGAAATTAATATAAAAAGAACGACATCACTTTCTAGTACCCCCAATAATTGGATGGTGCCAGATCTGGAGAGTATGCTGGATGCAATAATACTGAACATTTGAGCTCCAAAACTTTCTCCCAACGATTTTAGAAACATAAAGGATTGCATAATCATGGAGCAGTACTATCTTTTTCTGTTGAAGCCATGATGGCATTCTTGAAGTTTATTTTGTAATGTTTGAAGCCTATATAGATCAGCAATGATTGTTTTGTATTTTAGCAATTCATAGTGGATTATAAAGGAATAATCCACTATGAACTGCTTATAAATACTTATCATCATCATCTTTGATTGAAGGTTTTGGATTTGGTTTGGGTTGTTGGTTTTTATCTATCCATTGTTGTTTTTGAAATGGCATTATCATATTAAGGGGGGGGACTACTGGATTTTGGCCAAAAATGGTCAAAATATCGATTTTTCATTTTTGTGATTTTCGTAAATATAGCATATTCATTTTATAGATGATAGAAATTTAAATTTTTATAATAATTTTTTTTGTTTATAGGATATGGTAACAGAAAAGAAAACAAGAGAAAGTATTTTGAGTGATATTTCAATGGCTCTTTTCTATAAACGACAATTGCACAATAAAATGATAAAATTGGAAAATGAAGTAAATGCTTTGGAAAAAACTATATTTACACAACAAAAGCCAAATGGTATTTATCACAAATCATCAATTCTCTGCAAAGATATATTTGGTGCCAAAGAAAAGTCCTATGCTAATATTGCATTCAATGGACCTAGTATTCGTGAAAGCATTACAGTTCCTAACTTTGAAGAGAGAATTAAAAACATCATAGCTAATGCTCTAAAAGAAGATTCTTCTCCACCAAAGTTAGAGAAACATTTAAATGGAGAAACTCAAATACCATTTTCTCCTTTACATACACCATATTGTATTAAAAAATCACCACAAGATCTAGTGCCATCATCTCTAGGTTGTAGCCCTCCAGCACCAATTTTAAGTCCTAAGGGTGTACTTCCAGAGCCTTCATCTGTTTCTGAACAACAAAAACAATCTCAGTCTCAAGTGTACTTTAATCATATATCATCATCTGATGCAACATCTCAAATTAAAATTGAGGAGACAAAATTTAATACTTTTCCCTCATTAATAAGATCAAATAAATTATGGGAAATAGAAAAAAATGGCATTAATCAGAATCTCAATTATAATTCTATGTCTCATGGTATGAATTCACATATTAATGGATCTACAAATATTTTAATGTGCAATAATGATAATATTACTTTGAGGGAAGAGATGAAACCTGTTGAAAATACTTCAAAAACAGATGTTGTTCCAGACCCTCTTCCAATTGCTTATTCTCCAATTAGTCCTAGCAGAACACCAATATCATCAGAAAATTTGGAAGATACAATGTATTCTGCTGTTTCTCCTCCACCACCCTCTCTTGGAAAAATTGATTTATTTTCTCCATCAGATCGTTATCAATCTTGTATTGACAGTGGTTTAGGAACCACTGATAATAGTACACATACTCAGTATCATTCAGGAAATATTTGCAATAACACAAATAATGATGAGCATATAAAATTTATAGATTTACCAAATGCAGTCAAAAAATCCACAACAAAAATATACTCTGATGAGAGAGATCCATCACCCCCAATTTTATGTAAAGCAGATGGTGGAGACACATCTAGAGACCAAGAAAAAGAAAGAAAGAGTTCAAAAAACAGACCTCAACGATCATCTTCTGGAAGTTGTTCTTCTACTTCTCCAATGAGTAGTCATGATAGAACAGATAGTCCAAAACTTGGAAATGGTCTGATTCTTCATCTTGGAAATCTTCTTGCATCAGCAGCAAGAAATGGTAGTTTGAAACGAGAAGATGGTAAAATAAAAAAACTGAAGAGAAAACATTCATCATCTCATAATAGAGATGACTATTCTCGTTCCAAAAAATCAATTGGACTCTTTGAAGTAGGAAATGGTAGCAGTACAGACAGTTCACCATCCTTTAAAAAATCATCTGAATCAAATCATATTTTATATTCATATCAAAAAATTTCACCAAATATAGATGGTGTAGTAAAAGAAAATGGCCTCAAAGTTAAAGTAAGAAATCGCAGCAGCATGAGAAAATCAGAAGGTTTGTATTTATTCTAATTGATTATTTTAATATAATATTGTAATAAATCTTGTAATTTTTTAAAATATAATTATCTGTTATAATGAGAATTTAAGTTGTCAAAAATTAATTGAGATATTTAATTTATTAAAAAGATAATGAAATTCTAATTGTTCTTCATCTGATGATTCAGCATTCCCAATAATTTAACATAAAAATTGGCAAATGTTAGTGAGTGAGCAAAAACAAAAGCACAAACAAAAAAATTAAATGAAATTTAATTGTAATCTTTTGAGATAAAATATAACAAATGACAGAGTTATAAGAAAAGAATTTAAAAATTTTTTTTGTCGGAATTATGTACAGTGGGTGATCGGTTAACAAACACTTTTGAGAAAGATTTTTATATTCGGATAACAAACACCTCACAGAACAAACTGTGGGACCCATGGACTGATGGAACGATAGGTCAGCTGGATGGCCGCATGATAAAGCTATGGATTATCATCCTGGAGGATCCGAGTCCCACTCCTCCAATTTTTCAGGAGGGGTCTGGGCCAGCCCATTGAACCTCATCTTTCAATCATCCGGTTGACCCCATCATGGGTGTTGGTCAGCCTGTGATGGCTCTATAACTGGCCGCTGCCAAATAAAAATATCTAAGGAGGATATGGCAGTTTAATTAACCTAACGGAATGACAGGCTTAGGCCTTGCGCATTTGTGGACTTATGAGTAAGGATGGAAGAACAGTAGTTTTTCCCAATTAAAACGAACTCAAGAGACAACTTAAAACAAATCAAAGATTTATTAAAGAAAGTAAGAGAGAATTTTACAATTTTTTGGTCTTAGAATGGCATCCATACCAAGTTGAGGTCAATTGGCTTGAGGATCTCTACAACGACAATGCTATTAATCACTTCCGAAAAATCTTGAAGAAGGGTTTATCATAGCTTTGAAAAGGATATAATCCTGTATTTGTTTTTTCTTTAACTTGTATTATAGCTTGAATCTTGAGTTGAATATCTCCTAAAATTTATCTGTATATTTAAAAATTTCTGTAGCACTGTAATTTATTTCGTATATGATAAGTACAGTATTACATCGGTTGCGAGGAAACCATCGATGTAGGAAACTAATACCTGTATACCAAATTCTTTTGCTAGAAAATGCTACAGTGCTATTTTATTCTGATAATTACAGCTTTTGCACATATCATATTGAACAGAATTATTACTAAAATATTTAATTATATATTCACTCGTTAGTACTGTATATTATTGTAAATATTAAACGTTAATGATGCATAATTATATATATATAAATTCTTAATAATAATGATTTTTATATTCCATTCCGAGATGCGGATAATAAGCCTATCATTCAGTTATATTTTATTGCTTTTCATCTGTATATGTTATTCTCATGAACTGTTTAAATGCAAAAAATACACGTATTAGTCTATTGGAGTATTTATCAATTTTGTTTCGGGAGATTAAAGGAAATTTTTGGAATTATAGCTTATTCTGTGGGATTCATACGATAATTGCAAAAAAAATTTATCATAGCTTTGAAAAGGATATAATCATATACCTGTATTTGTTTTTTCTTTAACTTGTATTATAGCTTGAATCTTGAGTTGAATATCTCCTAATCCGATACCCGTAACTACAATTTCGCAGCAGGGAGAGACTTTTAGGCTGAGACTATGACCATTGGTGTTCTGTTAAAAAGATAATGCAATAGTGTGCTTCAGCCTTGAATCATGATTCAGTAAATGGCCAAACATTATCAGTGCGAGGTGTCTGATTACTTATTTTCTATTGTATTGTTAACATTTAATAAACATATATATTATGCTAATAAAAGTTGGTTATCAAAGTTTCTTTGTTTCAGAATTTCGAATATAAAATGATTTACATTTATGATTTTTTAAACTTCGCTTTATATTTATTCTAATATATTATTTTAAAATTGTAACTACAATAACATTAATTAACATGAACTTTTTAACACCACTTTCCAATCATTGATTCAGTGGTTTCCTAACTTTGTTACTATGCCTCCCCTAAAACATAATCTAATCTTGGCGCTCCCTTATTTAATAAAAGTAATACAGGCACTGTTTCATGGCAAAACGTTATTAATACAAAAAAAGGAAAAAATAAATGTAATTGACAATCATATTATATTGTATTAAAGTAACTGATAATCATATTTAAATTAATTACTTTTTATAATAACAAATAATAGTTGATACAACGTCCTCTCGCTGACGTTTCAATTTGAAGTTATTATTTTTATTGGTTGTTGTTGTTAATAGTTCTAGTGCCAGTTTTATAAACTATGTACTTGCAAGCGTGTCATCTATTATATAACATATATTACAAAAAAAAAATACATTTCTGTCAAACTTTTCACGGCTCCCTTTATACTAGTGCGCACCTCCAATTTTTTATTTTTATTTTTTCATATTTTACGCCCCTTTCCAATCAGTGAGGTTACTAAGGGGCGGGCCAGTTCAACTACGCTCTGCACCCACACCCGTGGAGGGGGGCTAGATGATAAGGGATGGGGATCGCCGGGCCGGGCACCCCGAAAAAGCTTTTCAGGAGATACCAGACTCGGGTCCTCTTGCGTGGCATGCCGGCAGTGTTACCATTCGGCCATACGACCGCCCGCCTCCCAGTTTGGAAATCGTTGGTCTGATTGTTAAGTGGCGAATCATTCAGGCTTATCACAGGCCTCCCACGGTGAAGGGATCAGATTATTTTGTATGGGCAGTTAGAGATGGATATATTGTTCGATTAGAATTATGTCATGAGCTTTAGCTCGAGCATCAGAATCGCTACAGTCTCATGTACTCAGCGCGAATGAGCGAATAAAAAATAATACGCAATTAATTTAAAAATGCAAGTACAGTAAAGGGAAGACAAATTTGCTTTATAAATCCCGATAATTTTGAGAAGTCCTTACACAATCAAGTAGCATATTAAATAAACGATCGAGCCGTTTATTTGAAAACTAAAATATCTTATTTTTTTTATAGAATTACTGTAGCTTATAAAAAATAATTTGGTTAATTTCTTTCTTTATTATATATATTTTATTTCGAAGAGCGTGGTTCAATTTTACTATTATCTAAGCAAAATACGTAATATAAATTTGTATAAAAATCTGTTAGCTCGAGAGTTCCCGAGCTTCAGCTCGGAGGACAAAGGTCAACTATAACCTCCAAAACAGAAGAAGAAGAAGTTCCCGAGCTAGTTCGAGTAGCGCTGTAATTCTATTTGGTATCTTATGACCGGACCCGGCCCCATCCCTAAGCAATCTAGAGGACGGGAATCGACGAGCTCGATCCTTCATATCAATTTTCTGAAGTGAAACAATATTCCATCCTAGATAAGTGGAATTTAAGCCGAAAGATTTTCATGTGGCATATTTGACTACTAATTATTATTGGATAAAAAAAAAGGTAAATCCTTTTTTTTTAATTATTATTCAAATTAATCTTTCTTTCATTATTATTCACTTGATTATGTAATTATTTTTACTAAATTATATTTATTATCTGTACTATTACTGTATTTAAACATAATAAACGTCTCGTACGTTGGTCATAACAAATGCCATCTGGAACGCATATTCATTGGCATTGCGCTTTAACAATCCCGTATAATTAAATATCCTCTTTTAAAGAAGCATTTCAATGTTGAACAATATATTGTACAGTATATGCAAGTATAAAGTAATAACGTATTTTGTAAGTGAAAAATAATCTAATATTTTAAAATTATAGTAAACTTATCTAGCTTAAAATTCTTTCTGGAATTATCTGATCAAGATGTTTATGGTTACATACCTGTATACTGTATACAGGTATTTGGAATTTAGAAAATATTTTTATCATAATTTTATATTTTTTGTATAAAATAATTTTATTTACATTTCATGAGAAATTATTAAAAAGCTGATATCACAACATTTCTAAACAAAATTAATACACTAAAAATATTTTTAAAAGTTCGTAGCAGACGACTTTGTTAACTGACGTCATTAAAACACCGTTAAAATTTTTTAAGTATTTTAATTGGTGTATAAAATCACGTGATATTGTCAAAATCTTTTGGTTAATTTTTGCTTGCACATTTTAAATAAAAGAAAATCTGGAAAGTGTGTATATACTGCATGTATATTAATATCCGTTAAAATGTCGAATGAAATGTCATTTCTATTTTCTAATAAAGATGGAATTTCAGCAGATTGGAACATCCATCATACAAATTATAAAAAACAATGTTTACTGCAAGAAGAAAGAAAGAAAAAATTTTGTGAGTAAAATAGAGTTTAATTACAATTCAAATAAAAAGCAAAAATAGTTCTAAATTATAGAAAATTTAATATATATGAAAATTAATAATCCATACATAAGACTAATTAATTTAATAAATAAATTGCATCTTTATTATTATTTAATTAAAGCTATAAACGAGGATATAGTTTCGATGAAAATTACATCCTTTTATGCTGCATACATGTTTTGCAAATAATTCCAAATTTTAAAAGTATCTTATACAGATACTACTTCATTATTATAAACTTAATACTTATATAATTTTAATATAGCGCAAGGTCTAATAAAAAAAGAAAAAAGAAATGAATGCCGATTTCGGTTTCCAGAATTGGAAATTAGAGTAACTGAGGTAAAATTTTCAACAAACAGTTATCAAACATTTTTACAAGCCAATAATTTTATGATTAATTTTTATATTTCAGCAAGAAGAAAAGGCTCTTTTAGTTCAAAATCAAATTTATGTTAAAAATATTTTACCGGATCCTCAATTTTATGTATTTAATCCAAATGAACTTTCTCGGCAAACAAATCTTAATTGTATAAATATTGAAAAATCTTGCGACAACAAAAAAAGTTGCAATGGAATTAAAAAGAGGAGAATGCAATATAATGCTGTTTGTTACGTCTGTCGTTTCAATCAAACAGATAAAAATATTAATTGTATTTTACCTGAAGGTATTAATGATTATTATTATATATTTTATTAATTTTGATTTTAAAAGTGGTATAAATATTATAGGTACAAAGTTAATTAAACCAAGAAGAAAGCTAGTAGAACTAGTCGCTGAAATTATATATAACAGTCCTGATGGAGTTCTTCAAGTGCAACAAATTTATTCTGCACTACAGTAAGTTTTATTTACGTGTATCTTATCTATAGTGTTATTTTTTATAAACTTAGTTTTAATTTTATGTTTCTATTAATAGAAAGAAGTATCCGTATTTCCTATTCATGAATAAAGATGCAATTAATAGTTGGAAGGCAAGATTTGAAATATTGAACTACATTTATTTTATAATTATAGTTTTTTATTATTATAACAATTTTCTCTCTTAATCTTAGAGCTCTATTCGTCATGCGCTATTTCAAAAATGGTTTTTCAAACTAAAAATACATAGTGGTACAAATTATTCAAAAAGTTCATATTGGGCTCTAAACACTTCTTCTACTCCAAAAGAATGGACTATGCCGGGTAAAAATCTAAAGAATACTGGTAAAAATTATGAATTTTTTAAAACTATTTTAGACTCATTCAATGTTTAATAAAAAAAAAAAAAAAATACTGAACTATAATTTAGGTATTTTGGCACAGTCTGATATATTAACAGCTCTGACTTTAATAAGCTGTTTTCAGCATAGTAGCAGTTGTTATAATACTCCTCTCAAGATAACGAGCAGAGATTTTATTGAAATGAACAGTGATGGCGTTGATCAACTTAATCAATCACCAAAAGTTCTGAAATTACAAAATATATGTCCAAGTACACCTACAAAGCTTCCACACAAACGACGTTTTCCTATCTCCAATGAAAAAGAATACGACCCCGTTTTATCTGGAACAAGTTCTTGCATAGTAAAAAAATGCCTGGATATCTTATATGAAGGTATATATATTTATTATGAAGTTTAATTTTGATAATTTTATCATTTTTAAATTATTGTAGATGAAAAAGAAAATTACCGAATTCCTTTAAACTCTGATTTCTGTGCCTTACAAGAAAAGACTGATCAAAATCTTCAAGATCAGAAAAATAAATATCAGGAAGAAAACGGCAATTATCTGTCCTCCATCACCTCGTTAATTCAAAGTAGCCCACATAAAAATTATGAAAATTTAAATTATCTAGAAAATTATAATCCATTTGAGTTTTCTGTGTTTGCATATGAAGAAAAACCCACAACTTCATTGAACTATGTTTTTAATGTGGATGAATTTAAGTAAGTGTTTTTTTTTTTTATCTTCTGAATCCATATAACAATTAATAATAAATACAAAAAAATTGTTATACTGTATATACAAAATTTTAGTATTTATTATTGCAAATAATTAATAATAGAATATGCAACAGTTTTTAAATTTACCGTAATTTTTTGAAAATTTTTAATTATTGTGTAAAATATATCTTAAAAATAATGGACAAACACTACATTAAATATAATTGAATTATAATTTCAATAAAAATATTTCTTTCACCAGTTTGTTAACATTTTAAATAAAATAATTTGATTCATTTATTAATAACATATTGCATTCTTAATATGTATCAATTACTTTTAACTATTAAAAATAAATGATAATATACAGATTTTTAATATCTTAAAAAAGGTAAAGACATCAATGATGTACATGATTCCAAATATTGTTAGTAATTTAACAATAGATTAATTTCTAAAGACAAGTATTAACAAATCTTTGATGGTTAAATTATTAAATTTATTTTACATATACATTCTGATAAAAAATAAAAATGTGTGTATAAATATATATCTTTATTGCACATTAGAAAATTTTAATAGTTTTATCTAAAAATACTTTGATTTTAATGATTGTGATGAAAATTCTTTTTAAATTATTTTGAAAAAAATAAGTTATATTTTCACATAATTAACATTTGAAAAACTGATGATAATTAATAAAATTATATGATTTACAATTCATTTCAAAATAATATGATTTAAAGAAAATAAAAGATGGCACAACATTTATTGGCATAATTTTACCACCAAAATTACAAATTGGTACTTAAGAAAAAAAAAATTATATATATATAATGTGTAAATGCTGACTTAAAAATACTGGTATATGTAAATAATTAAAAATCTAATAATAAATTTGGACATTAAATAAGTGAAAACCACAACCAATTTTGGCATTTTTTTCTAGCACAGTCAAAATTTTAACTGAAAATTAAATTTTGCCTGGGCACAAATAATTTCTTTTCTTTATTCGGTTAAACCGATATAATTAAATCAACTGCACTATGGGTATAAATTACCCTGATGAATTTTTATCTTAATATTTTAATTTGAGATTATTATTTATACATTATCTTCCATAAATGTTTAATTGTTAATTTATATTATTTAAAATCAATATATTTTTGTAAATCAAGAAAATGTAAAAATTTTATCTACACACATACAAATGAAACTGATTTTTTTAATAATTAAAAAGATAAGTTACCACTATAAGTACTGTTTTCATTTATTAAAGTGTTACATGTTTACTTTTTAAAAGATATTATTTCTTTATTACTAATTTGTTATTTCTATTAATTGTTCTGTTTGCCAAAAAAAGATAAGAAATATTATAAAATAAATTTTTAAGTAATGCTAGTTTATTAGATATAAAATAAATATATTTTAGTTAAATGCATTATATTTTTGGTATAAATATATAATACATTTATATATACTTTAATTTTGTTCACAGATGTTTAAAAATCTGGGTAAAATAAATACCTATGCAACCTTTTCTGTAACCAATATCAACACAGGCATTCCACGATTATTAAAAATAAATTTCCTATTGTTAATATTTATAAGAAGCACACACTACAATTCATAATTAATTTCAAATAATCTTATAATGCTTTATGCTTTCGTTGAATTCTTCAATTAAATTTTTAAATTATGCTTTCTCAATACTGATACCAGGGTTGTTTCCGAATCCAACGTACTCTAATTCCAGAATCGGTTCGAATTTTAATAGATGCTGCTTCACAGGCCCGAACTGTTTCTTTCACTGACTGCATGAGATTCTGAGCATTTCCAACTAGCATGTCAGTAGCTTCTTGATCTTCTTCAGTTCCTGTAAACAGAATAAAATTTAATAAAATTTCCAGATAGATTAAATAAATCATTATCAATTGAGGATTCATGCATTAATTTTCATTCAAGAATGGTTAAAATGGCTGTTGGGACATCATATCTTTATTTAAATGACTATACTAAAAAAAGTTTATACTCCATATGTATGTATATTGTTCATAAAAATAAAAAATATATTAGTACTGATATTGCATTATTATAATTTACATGCAACATGCGAAAATATTTAAATATATCAATAATTCATGACACCAAAATATACAATGATATTAACTGAGACAAAAATAATTTTCCTTCTACTTATGAAAAAAAACCATGCATATGACAAAGGCACAATGCACTTTGTAATGCAGATATTTAAAATTAATTACCACAAATAATTTGGCTGCCATCTGGAGTAATAATAGGTGCTAGAATAAAAATGTTTCATATTAAAAAAATAATAATAATCAAATGATGAGTTCTATACACCCTTTAATTTTGGTTTATTATTATTATTTTTTCTTTTATAAAATACATATATGATTTTATTTGTTTTATTTTTATTCAAATTATATTAATTATATTTTTAGCATTTACCTTGAGCTCCCAACATTGTTGCTTTCACAGTAGATAAGATGCGAAGTTGAGTTCCAATAGTAGGAATTCGTTCACAAACTTGAAGGATATTCTAGAAGAAATGAAGATGTTTATAAGAATATTATTTGTGTTTAAAATTTTAAGCAATTAAAAATAGAAAGTTTCATTTTTTTAAATATTAATTAATCTTATTTTTTAATACCAAGATCCTACCTTTGTTATTACTTCATCAAGCAGCACTCCAAAATTAATTAATTAATATTAACTATAATAATCTAAATGCTTTCTTTAAATTTTTTGAGTATATACTCACAGTTCTCATTCTTTTATCGGTACACATGCGTGCGAGCTCTTTGGCTAGACGAGTTACTTCTTCTGATGCTTCAGCAATTGCTTTGGCACAAGCAATTAAATCTTTTTTAGATCCTCCTTCTCCTCTTAATAAATAAATAAATAATCAGTCATAAATAAAAAAGATTTAATTGTTTATTTTAAAGAATCGTTACCTAACTAGCTGACTAAGTTTAGCCATAAGTAATGCCATTTTTTTGGCAGCAGCAATTATTTCATTATCTTTACTAGACCATTGCTTGACTTCTTGATGGAGACCATGTGCTGCCATCTAAAAATATCAATTATTATAAATTTCATTAAATTAAAAAGTCAACTTCAAAATATTTCTGTTAAAACAAAAAAATAATAAAGCTAACCATTATTGGTTGATTTGGAAGAGGAGATGGGAAATGAGTTTCAAATTCATCATCTGTTTCTGGTGGTGGTGGTCTTGGTGGAGCTCTCTCATCAGTATTAGGCAGAGGTGGACGCGGAGGAGCAATTTCTTATGTAATGAATAATTATCAGTTTTATTAACATTAAATATTAACTAGTAAAATAATAATATGGAACATACCATTTATATGAAGGGAACTCATATCTGGTGGAGGAGGAATAGGTGGTTCCTCTGGAGTTACAGTTACAGCATGTCTGACTTGCCCCACTGCTGTTATTAACTATTGAAATTGTATCTTATGATAATGCATTAAATAAAATAAATGTTAAATTAAAATATTGATAACATACTGCTTTGTTTGAATCCCTCCAACGTGATATTGCCATTTGATTATTCATGTCTAATGTAACAGATTTTGCATCCTGCACCATTGGTGTCACACCTGAAATATTTTTATACTTAAAATATTTGTTATATTTATAATAAAATTAATTTTAAAATGCAACACAAAACTTACTAGACTGAAGTTGATCGGCAGCTAAATTGACTTTAGTGACAAAATGCGGATCTTCTGAATTATCAGATTCTTGTTTAGCAACCATTAAAACTCGGTTTGCTAAACGAGCAATGCTTGAAGTATTATCTACCATCTGTTGTGGGACATGATGATTAATAGCCTCTTCACATGAATTTGTATGTTGCTTTATACAATCCTCTAAAATTGCCATAAATAAAAAATATATGAATCTATGATATTAAAAATATTATTTTTATGGAATATTAAAGTTTTTCAAGATAAGATAAAATTCATAAAATGATTTGACTTTTTTAATAATATTTTATTTTTATACCTGTTGCTTTAATAAAACTAACTGTATCAGTAGCTTCATCTGCCAACTGACGCATTTTCTGCAAAGTTTCTGAATACTGTTTTCTTAGATTTTCAAAATGCTCATCAGCTGCCTAAAATAAATTGTGATACAAACTGTATATATATATTCTCTTGATAAGTAAATAAACAAACATTTTTTTATATTTCACATATCAATTACCTTATTTTCAGGATAAGACATTCTTATTCGACCTGCACTTACAAGCTGTGGGGTCAGACTTTCTAACTAAAATCAGAATTATAATATTAATTTACTGTAACTAATTTACAAAAGTAATTTTTAAGTATAGTACAGGTAGGCCTCGATTAGTGCGAGTTCGAATAATGCGACTTATAAAATTGATACCAACGTAATTTATATAATATTTCGTGTCTGGAAAGCATTATTCCGTTAAATTCGACCTTAAAGTATTTTAAGCGGTCTAGTCTGTAACAGGTATTAAATGGCCTTCCAATTATTGGCTGGACCCAATGAAAATTTTATCGGATATCATTTATTCAGAAATCGATTATTTATTATTTAAGAAAAGTGTTGATGAAAATGTGTTTCATAAAATGTCTCGTTAATTTTGAGTGGTTTGTGAAGCGTGGACACAAAGATAATATTAAGAAGTGTATTGTAATCACTTTCATTAAAACTGGTGTTAAATTTTAAAGTTAAATTAATAAATTCAGATTAATTTATTAATTTATCTGTCGGCCTAAAATCAGTTTTTTACGACATAATTTTTATTATTATTAAGTAATTAAATATTTCAATAAATTAGTAATTTGAAGATGGTAACTGCTGGAGGTAATGGCGTATTTTGTCATCAAATGGCAATGACGTCACGAATGGTTCTTTGGTTCGACACTGATAGGGCCATTTTCTATGTGATTTTACCAATTTATTAATGTTACCATTAGAGCTTATGAGTGTCCATTCTGTATATACTACTCTGCGAGGTCGATCGGATTGCCGCGTGGTAAAGCGTTGGCTTTCCACCTCGGAGGATCTTCGTTCAAATTCCACTTCTCCAATTCCTCGGGAGGGTCCGGTTCCGGCCCGTCGAACCCAACATTCGACCTTACGGTTGATCTCACCCTGGATATCGACCAGCCGGTGGTGGGTTGTAAAAGTGGCCGCCGCCAGATAAAGATTTCACCACGATATGGCGGCTTAACACCTAATCTAATCTATAGCATAGTAACCCGATGTCTTACTAACAAAGAATTTTTCATACCTACCGTTTCGCCATTTTATTTGACATTGCATAAGTCGTTAGCGTGGTCGTTAGATAAAAATTTACGAAGACAGTTTAATCGTCTCTATCCCCGGCCCGTCGATCCCCGTCCTCCACAATCCGGCTGACCCCTCCGCAGGGGTGGGCAGCCTGTGGAAGGGCTTGTTTCGCCCCGCCACTTAGTACTTTTACTGAGTGGAAAGTGGCGTCATCTGTTAACAAAAAAAAATCGTCTCTATCATTATCTAAAATATGAGTGATTTTTCCTCGGCTATCTACCGAGGAAAAACACGCAGTTGGCTCGGTGGAGTAAGCGGGAGAAAATTTCCGACGGAATGAAAAAATCTGGAGTCGCAATTCCGTCTCTACCGGTAATGTCGTAAACTAATGAGACACTAGAATACCAATACGTAACACGCAATTATTGTATCGAGGATATCGAATAGTATTAATCCAGAAATCTAGCTTCAACCATTATAATGAATGCTAGTAGTGTTTGCGACCAATTGGATGGCCGGAGTTGGTGCGATGGACGGCCAACGGCGCTTCTCCCTGGCCGAATAGATCGAATTCGAATTGTGTGTACAGTCACAGCTTATCATAAAAATTGTAGGCCTCTTTCTAGTTATCTATAGAAACGGACAAATAATTAAACAGTAAAAACCTTGGATGGATCGATGACAAAGTAGGCTGGCTACCCGAGAGCAGTTGGCGTGCGTAATCTAAAATTCTTAGCTACCGCCAGCGGTATTTTAAATTTAAATGAAGCCCGGTAATTATTTATTTTAATAACTGTTAGTGGCTACGGCTTAAGTCTATAAATTAATTATGGTTAGGAATTCATTTAAAACCGATTCTTCCGTTACGATCGACTCGACGCTGTGGTCTCAGCTGGAAAGGTGGGCAAAAATGTTTGAAGCTATCCCAGTTGGCATCTAGGCAACCGCTGCTATTTTCGTTTCACATAAATTTGTTTTTTATACTAATGCGTCGATTATCCGTTTTAGTCGCGTGCGCCACGGTCCACCCATAATGATCGGATATAAAACACTGTATCTCTGGCTGGCTAAAAACGCTAAATTGCCGACCAATTAATGGGTCGATTAGCTACTTCCGCGCATCTCGAGTACGGGGAGAGCCGGAAAAATCACGTTTTTGCATTTCGTTACCCCAGCCGAGTGTATTTCTCAACCATTGCCTTCAAAATTTTTTTATAAATCTACCATATTTAGTAAATAATTAATATTTTGGTAAGTAAAGACCTATAAGTAATCATTAGGCCACCACACCGTCTCTTATTAGAGGAATTACTTTGGCCCGTAACTTTTTCTAAGGTAATTGTTATTAATCTAAAATTTTTATTGGAGAAAAGTAATCGATTGGCCAAATTTGAAGTTTCAAATTTAACGAATAAAAAATTACGATGCGCGCTAAGAGTTTCCTCTAGAAAAATCGTCGGGCGCCTGGTTATAGCATTTAAATCGATGCCACCGAGACGGAAATATGGCTTAGTTCTTCCTATTAATCGAGATGTTTAGCGGAAAGTCGAAACGCTTTAATGTAGTAAAAATAATTATTTTTGAAATCTGATAATCGATATATTATATCTATTTCATTGTATTGTAGATAAATATACTGTATGTTGGCCTCCTTCTATATGAAGTGATGCGATAACTCTTTTGACAAAATATGGTAGTCCCGAAAAGGACTGTTAATTAAATTATAATAATTCTGAAAAGAATTACTGTATGTTAATTAACCTAGAGCTTTCATTTATCGAAATTATCCATATTATTTGAAATACGCGATCTCTTCTCGCCAAACACAGTAGAATCTGTCAAGTTGGACACCTCTCTTTATTGAACGACTTTTCCTAGAACCGGACAAAAGCCTATATTTTACTATACGTCCAAACCTCTATAACCTGGACACCTCTCTATCTTGTATCTCGAACAACTGTATCTAATAAGATGGACACTTTTTGATTATTGGTTGAAATAAAAATCTTAAATTTTATTTAAGTTTAGATTAACCAAAGGAATTTGTCAAAGAGAATCTGATAACATCGATTAGTCGTATCTCGAGATGGTTGCTGAAGACATAAATCCATAGTTTATTTATTATTGTAAATACCAACGCTGAACATTGAAAAAAATCAAACCGACACTAGCCAAATTATAGACAGAACATTTTATCGCAATAAAATTAAAAATATTTGGGCTATAATAGGATAGTTTTGATCTGGTTTATATTTTACTTTTTCTTTGAGAATTGTGCGCCGTTTCTTCTGTCGTTGCGATTAAGCTTTCCTTAGAGATGTTAAAAAGCGGTAAAAGAAATTAAATAAACTGACAGTAGACCTAAAGAAGCGAGTTATCGTCATCGGAGGAAAAAGCTCTCACGCTATACCCTCCATATTAACATTAAAGCCCTTACGCCTCCTTCCAATCGGAGTATACACCGATTGGAAGGAGGCGCAAAAATGGAGTACCGAGTCGGGTGTGGGCGCTGGAATGCCCCTCCAAGTGGCGGGTGGGATCGACCACACACTCAGTGGGATCGAACGTCGGCTGGAGGAGTGTATACTCCGATTGGAAGGAGGCGCAAAAATGGAGTACCGAGTCGGGTGTGGGCCTCCAAGTGGCGGGTGGGATCGACCACACACTCAGTGGGATCGAACGTCGGCTGGAGGATAGAGAGTTGGAGCGATCGGACGCATCCCAATAAATTTTCGAGGTGTGGATGCGACCGAAATCTTCCGGACGATAAGCCAGCGCTTTACTACACGATCCATCCGGCCGACCACGCCGCACTTTATAATTCTCTAGTTTAGTTATTTAAATATTGCGAAAATTGAAATTTCTGAGGTCGAATTTTTTAACATTCGGAACGGAGATTAGATCGAACAAGATATATTCCCAAGATTTCGGGGAAAATAAGACCAACGGTTCTACCGCTTGTCTGTTTATATAGGTAGGTCACTTCCTATATAAAAATTATATTTTATCGTTTCCTATATGGCCACTGTCATTTCGATATAAAAATTATATTCTTTGTCTTCTCTTTCTCCAACTATAATTATCGACCGAGTGGTCGACCACCAGAAATCGCAAAATAGCCATACCTCGAATCGATGTTCGCTTAGAAAACTCGCTCTAACTTTATAACTGAAATTCAGGAAAAAATAATAAATTTTACCTACTACCAAACGTTGTTTCTATTCCAATGGGCGTTATCATCGGCCGGATATGGCGGTGGAAGCGTGTAGTGGTTCCTCCCTGGAGAGTTCCGAATCCCGCATTTTATCCCGGTTCCTCTACCCGACGGCCGATTCACCGGGATGCGGACGGCGTTGGAATACCCCGGGTGGATAGTGGCCTCGAGCCACACGGGAGAAGTCCCAAGTAATCTTTTATCTTTTTGATACGTTATTCCATCCGTTGGCGAAATATTTTTGTTTTCGGCTTTCGTTTGAGTTTGGTAAATTAGTGTAGCGAAAGGCCGATAAATAAAAAAATTGTCCGAGTATTCGTAAGAAAATCGATACGGTCGAGTATCCCAGTTCGATAATGTCATTATATTTTAAAAATATTCCGCTAGAGGGCGTTTAACGGCCTTGAAAAAACCACTTTTGTTACCGTTATCCGAGATAAAGAAAATGAATGGTAAAAATATTTATTTTTATTAAAAGACGTGAGACATTGGGCCTCCGATAGCCATACAAATGCGGATGCGGTGCGAAGAAGTTGAGTAACGTATAGGTGACGAGAAAGGAAGATGTTTCGAAGAGGGTGGTTTAAATAACTGTCCACCGTCGGTCCGAAGGACTAGTGCCGATAAGAGAAAAAAAGCGGCCGCTACTTCTACCATTAATGGAAGATGTGGATAGAAGTTCCGAGGGGAAGGAAGAGGCCCGCGGCCCGGAAGGAAAACGGAGAATATTTTTAAAAGTCTATCGAGTCGCCGAATTAACGGATGAAATTGGCGGATGGAAATTGGAAGACGGAACTGAAGAATGGAAACTGATCCGCTTCCTTTCGTCCGATCCATGGATACCGAGGAAAATAAAGGCGGATTGGAAGATAATCGAGCCGATTTTTTCCGAATTTATCGTAGAAAAATAAACCAGTTCTTCTACCCACCTATCTGTGGTTTGGCTCTTCTTTCGACCATCGGTTAGAGATGGTCTTCCGTTCCTTTTTCCACCGGAAATCCTTTCTAGTGTAGCTTCTAGATGAAAGAGCCGTCTACCGCTATTCCTACTTCGGCCTCGGGAAACGCGTGGATGGACCGAGGGCTTATAAACCCACCCAATTAATCGCGTCGGTACACGAAATTATCTTGTATTCCAGTAGCAGACTCGAAGCCACGAAGACGAAGTACAGAGCCAGCATAACTACAGCCAGACCCGTGTTCATCTTCCATTTGAACGAGGCGATGCTGACGATAACGAACAGCAACATCAGAAAGAGAAGAACCACCGAGCAGATCATGCCCGAACTCTTGACTCGAACCGGTCCGAATATCAAGGACGACAACAACCAGGGTAGAGGAAGACTGAAAAAATAATAATAAAGAGTAAAAAGTCGAGCCGTGGGAAAGGGAAGGGAGACAGACGGATAAACACTCACCCTACCGTGATGTCGAACAGGTTGCTTCCTATGGAACTAGAGACGGCCATGTCACCCAAACCCTTCCGGGCCACCAAAACGCTGGTGATCAGATCGGGAACGCTGGTTCCGGCCGCCAATACGACCATTCCCATCACCTGTCATCCATAAAATATACGATATAGTTTCCCGTCCAGGAATATTTAACCGAAAAGCCGATAGTTACCTCGTTGGGGATACCGACGACTTCGCTCACTATAGACGCCCACCAGACCATTAAGTAAGAGAAGGCGGCGATCCATAAAATGCTTCCTACGAAGGAGAAGACGAACCATTTCTTCTTTTCCTGCCAAAAAATCAAAAACTGGTCAATTTTACTACCAGTTTTCTCCAGTAACTTTACTAAGCCACGGACTTCCGACGCAGTTAGCCGTCGGACGGAGAACGGGCTGGGCCCCTGTCGAAAAATTATACTTTTCGGGTCCAGCCGATTCCTCGGAAATTCTCTGGATTTTTCGTCCGGCTAAACGGATCCTCACCTCTACGTCGGCCGCCTGGTAAAGCCGTGACTGGCTACCCCGGTGGTTCGGGTTCGAATCCGGGTCCCACACCACCAATTTTTAGGAAGGGTCCGGGCCCGGCCCGTCGAATCCCATCCTTCAACAATTCGATCGGTGGCCAGCCCGCCACGGATTCTATAAATGGCCGCCGCCAGATAAAGAATATTCCACCGGGATGTGGCGGCTTAACCACACTAACCTAACTTAACCCGAATTCCGTATTAAAAATTGGCCGATATAAAGGGGGGAATTAGATTCCCGCGTTTACCTGTCTCCTGACATCGGGCAGCGTCATCCACAGAGGAACCACGATAGGTGCCAATAAGACGTAGCCGATCCTCTTCTTGACGGTTCCCGGCCAACTCATATCCAAAGGCTCCGACGCTTCCGGGACCGGCTCTGGCGTTTCTCGGTCTTCCTGCGGGATGGGACGGCGGTTAAAGGGGCGCTGTGCCGGGCCCGGCGACTCCTTACTTACCTTTCACTTACCTGGAAACGGACCTGGCGGCCGTCGGCCGGGCCTTCCACCGTTCCGTTCTGGGCCGCCGAATTTCGGCAGGTTTTCGCTGGATGGCCGGTTTTGGGAGGAAGAGGCTGCAAAGAGGGGAATTAAGGGCGATGGTTCGGTGGCGTTCTAGTTTCTCGCACCACACTCACCTCCAGTCGAGGCCGGCCGCGGCCTTCCTTCAGCGCCAAAACGTTCAGCTCGGACGGGTCGGTCTGGACACTCCGGTCGACTCGGGAGGCCGACCATTCCGGATCCATGGAAGGGCGGGCCTGCCAGGGAGCGGCGTCCAATAGCACTCGAACGCTGGCTACGGTCTGCAACTGGGAACCGTTCCCTTCCGACTGACCTGAAACGAAAACCAATGGATAGCCGAAACTGGACCGGATCCCCAGCCCGCCATAAATAGCCACCGGCAGCGGGACCCGAGAATCCAGCCCCATTTCTCCACCGAGGAAAGCCGATGCGTTTTAGGCCCGGACGGTCGATATCCGCTAGTGAAATTTTCCTGGGATAGTACCGTAAATTTTATGTCGGACAACAAAAAATATGAAAATGGAGGGGAAGGTAGATGGGAGTTATAGATAAAGGCGGACCGGGTACAACGACTCGCAAAAACTGCATCCGTATAAGAGACTGGAAGTTTACTAAAAATACGGATCCGGCCGATAGATTTTTACCATAACACATCGGCTGGACACCGTCTGACCAGACTTTTAGCCGGGTGGCCCATCCCCAGGGTTAACGCGGACGGTAGTATTCTCGGCTCTACCAAAAAGAGGTGGCCGGGGAGGTGGAGCGCGGTAGGAAAAAATACTTCCATTCATCGGTCTGGGATGGGCCGGCCAAAATTCCGAGATAAAAGCCCGATGGGCCGACTGCCCAGCCATTACCGGGACCGAGGAGAAGGAAGAGTTCCTTCTACCGTCGGCCGGCCAAATTCCAAACTAGACGGCTTTGTATCCCCCGGTAAGAGTTATTTCCGAGGTTAATAAATACCGGAGCCAAGTAACTTAAAAACCGTTTCCGGTAGTCCAGGCTGAGAAAGGAATAGGGGATGGGCGCGCCCCGAGTACCAAATACCACCCGGGGCGCTCCGAGTACTCCGGGTAAGGACGGTGGTGGGTCGGTTTCCCACCGCCAGACACGGAGACAGAGACGACTTCTTTAATTTCTTTTCCGATAGTGTCGTATCCGGAAAGAAACGCCTCGGCTAACGACGGGCCATCACGCTATTCTTACCTTCCGAGTACATGGGATCGATGGAATGGATCATCAATTGCAGCAACCCCCGACGCAGTTGGCTGCCAGCCGGCGGCTCGGGCTCTTCCCTTCCGCTTCGTTCGACCTGAAAAGAAAGGCGCGGGTCACAGCTTGAAAAAGGTGGCCGTCGCTCTCCTCCCGTAACTAAAATAACCGAGAAAGAGCCGGAATTCGGTTAACCTACCCGTATGGCCCCGGGCGGAATTTTCCCCACCGTCAACCTTCGACGCGTCCCGATGGGCGGAAGGCCGGCGGCGCCGTAACTAGGTGTTTGGCGTCCCGGACCGCCGGGTCGGTTGCCTTTTTCCATCCGGGTCCGGCGCTCCGATGGCCCTACTCCCACGTCCCGAGGTAGGACGGCCCTGGCCCTCCTAACCCCGCCTCCAGAGCCACTCTGGATGGCTGTCGGGCCCATATCTTATCCTATAGGTGGGCGTTAAAACTCTACCCGACAGTCTGGTCCGTAGCTGTGTTCTTCTGGCCCAAGACCGGAGAAGCTCCGGACGTAAATAATCCTGGTGTACGGGGCGGCGCCATCCATGGAAAACGGTCTATCCTAGCCACGCTTATTCGAAGAGACGTTAGGGGTGGCCGGGAACCTTTCACCGCGGCCTTTCTCCTATGGTTAGAGGCGCGGTCGGATGGGATGAGCGAGGGTAGAAAGTACTTTTAGCCACGGAATCTAATTTCTAAGGGCCTCTTCCGTGGCTGGACGCCGGCGTGGAAAATTCGCTTCTGCCATTATTCGTAGGTGGCCAGTTTTTCTTTTGGAAATCGATCCGAATTTTTATTATTTCCCGCATCATTCCGACAGGAAAGCGATTTTCCTTTAAACTGTTTTAAGAATTGGCGCTACCACCAGTTTACGTGGCTGTGCTAAAACGGGATATCGACATCGGTAGCGCGGTTTGGCCGCCTACCCGCTTACCACTTTCCACTTTTATCCGTAACGCTTTCCGCTATCCCATCTCGGCGGGTGGAGGGTTTTCCCTTTTGGCCGCTGGTAGTCGGTTCCGCACCGTTCTTTCCATCGGACGTTTATGTTTTCGGTAGGAGGTAAAGCCGTGGTCACACTGTGCAGTTGTTCGCCGCGCGTGCGACTGCAATAGCGATAGCTCTTTCAACAAATTGGTAAACCCCCTTCGAATAGCGCGCGACTTCAACCGTGCTTGAAAACGAGAGCTTGTTTTCCCCGCGACGATTGCGAGCTCGCAACCAATGAAAAGCGATAAAATTTTTGATCGTGTCCAAGATGGCGGTTACATGGAATTCGACCGTAGAGTCAAATTTTATTTAATTATTACAACAACATACTGTAGTTGTTTGTGGGACTTCAATTCCGTGGATTATCGAAAAAAAGATATAAAAAAATCATGCTTGGCGTGAAATAAGCGAAGTTCTTAAAATTATAGCTTTATTCTTCTTAATCCTTTTTTAATTCCACTCATATCGCTAACTCTAGGTAGTAGACAACAAAAATAATTATTAAAACTGAATTAATGTTGTTATATTGCACAGTTAAACGCTAACCCTAGAAATAACAGTTAAACAACAACATCCGCCTTGACTATAACTTCATTGGATGATTTTATCGTGCTCTCATTGGCTGACTATATTGCATCCCGAGCTACATTTCCCAGCGTGACCACTATTTGGCGATTGCAACTCGTTGCCGTTGCTGTTGTAGCCGCGCGCCCGACGAAAAATTGCACAGTGTGACCACAACTTAAGGAAATATCCGTTCCCCTCCGAGTGCGGATAGAACGGAACTCGGGCCACCGTACTTCCGACTGGATTCGGGATAAAGACCGGGACCGATTTCGCGGGCCAGATCGTCCGCGCCAATCGACGGCCACGGTAGGTGGGGGCCGGAAGAAGAGGACGGCTCGATAGAAATAGGTGTGGGAGGGCGATGGATTAGTCGACTTACCCGGTCCGTCGGCGGATCCGAACTGCCTATTTTGGTAGACTTCCGGTTTAGCCAAGTTTTCAGTCGCTTCTCCACCCTGGCGTTGAAGACCATAAACAGCACGTATAGTAAGTAGCAGAGTAGCAGCGCCGCCGCTTCGTACCAACGGATCAGATTGTCGCCGAAACAGGCGATCAACGCCAGCAGCGAGACGGAATAGAAACTCACGTCTCGGAACAGGGGCCACCAAGTCAGACGAAGAACCGATCGACTGAAGACGGCGCACATGGAGATGACGAACAGAATGTTGAAGACGGCCGAACCCACGATGGTACCGATGCCCACGTCGTCGTAAGACACGAACACTCCGATCACACTGGTGAACAACTCGGGGGCGCTGCCTCCGGCCGCCATGAAGGTGGCTCCGGCCACGTCCTCCGAAATGGCCAGCCGGTCGGTGATCACTTCCAGAGCCGGCACGAAGAACTGGTCACAGACCACGGCCAGGGCCACGAAACTGTAGATCAGGCCCAAGGCGTGCAGCACCACCGCCCCTCGCTTTCTTTGTTCCGGCGTGAACAGGTCCGGCGGGAATCGAGGAGGAATTCGGGTGACGTTGTCTTCCGTTTCTTCCAGGCTCAGCGGTCTTCGGAAGGAGGAGGAGCCGGCCGGAGATGAACGGCAGGCGGACGGTAGAGAAAAATAGTAGACGGAGCACAGGACGGCCACCAACACCAGCCGGGGACCGGGCCCAGCCATCAGGAAGCCAACCGCTGGACGGAAGGGTACCTGCCGGGGCCGGCCCAACTTCCCTGAAAGAAAAAAAGCAACGGGTAAAACCAGGAAGAACGCAGAAAACGGCGGCGGCGCGCTTTCCGTCCGATGGGAAAGGAAGGTTCCGGTTACGGTGAAAAACTGGGATCCGGAAGAAACGGGAATCGCCAAGATCGGCGTGGGCGATCCATCGATCGGCCGGGGTCGGATCGGGCCAATGGAAGACGTCCGTTGTCGGTCGAACGGAACTGGGGTCCGGCCGTGCCAAAAAGTCCGGGCCGAATGCCAGCCATCCACCAACGCGCCGGACTCCGGCCAACAAGCGTTGGTAAAAAATACCTTACCATTCTTCGGCCAGCCGGACCCGACCCGACAATTTACCGTCTTTTACCGAAAAGGCGGCTGGTCCAAAGTTTCGGTGGGGCCTCCTCCAGAGAGTATTTTCCTCCACTTCCATCTGGGTTCCATTCCGCTAGTGGTTTAGGAAAGACTACTTTAAAACTTCGAAGGCACTTTCCGACATATATTAGAAAATCACCTACCCATATTAAATAGCTTATGGCGGTTATTCGACTTTTCGTTATATGTAGCGAAAAGGTGGGACGGTAGTGTAAAAAAGAATTTTCTATCACCGAAAACCGACTAAGTTAAAAGATACGATGGATAAAGAAAGTGGAAACCATCGAGCGGAGCGGCGTAAGAAAGTAGCGAAAAGACGGAAGGCCGAGAAAACAGAACGGAATTAATCCCGTGTCGGTTGGAGGGGAAAACACTGTCGGCGGAAGCCGATACAGATAGGCCCGCTCAGCGTCCTTTGGCTTTGACCTTCCAGGTCCCGGAGTCGAATGACACGGTTGGGCTAACCGGAAGTCGGCTGCCGTAGCGGGCCTATTTAGGCTGCGCCATCCGTAAAATGCTATTATACGTAAATTCGCCTAATACAGTCGACTCGCTGTACGATACGCCACTAATGTTACTAATATATAGTTATCCTAATGTAAAAATTTCAAAAATAAGGATAATAAACATAAACAAGTGGGCCGAGATAAACCCAACCCGACATGAGAGAAGATTATTCGGTTTATCTCGGCCCGCCCTGTATATCTTATAATAAGTTATATTATCCCACCAAAAACATAAATGTGAAAAAATGGGCCAAGTTCTATTCTATCGGTGTGTTTGGCCACCAAAAGAGTAGAGATCTAAAACGGTGCCAAAACTCCGATGTCGAAAAATGAGATTTAAATACCGATATAAATTCGATACGGTGTCGCCTCTTCGGGCTTTTACTTGGCGAGTTTTTGAGTTATATTAAGTTATTACCCAGCTATCGTAGATATTAAAACTTGTCGAGTAAAACCCGGAAAAGGTGACACTATATCGAATTTATTTCGGTATTTAAATCTCATTTTTCGATATTGGAGTTTTGGCACCGTTTTAAATCTCTACTGTTTTGTGATCGAACAAACTAATAGAGTAGAACTTGGCTATTTTTCACATTTCTGTTTTTGGTGAGCAATCGATATTTTTTGTTAAGTTATTATATTAAACAAACACACTAAATAAATAATATTCTAAGCTAGCTATATAATTCTTGGCGCGACGCCATTTTTCCCTTTTAACCGCTGTTTACGAATTATCCGTTTCGTATTAATTGTATTTTAATTCGGGTGGTAAAGTAGGTTCTTCGGCCACAACCACGAGAATATTTCGTAATAACCGATATATTCATTAAATTAAAACCAATATACTATATTCATTAAAAAAGACTGCTATATAGGCGACGACGCGTGCCAGATGCGACGCGCTCGATCGCTTCGGGTGAAGTAAATAATGTCATAAAATAATTAAAAAATTGACATTTTCAGAACTTTTCCTTTACCGATATCCTAAGACCTATAATTACGCTAAATTTCGAGTCTCTACATCTACGAGAAGTACTATATAATTTTAATGAGTGAATAATTACCCAAATTTGCGATTATCTGGGGCCTCTATCTCCTAGACACTTCGATATCGAAGTTCGAAATTTTTACAGGGCCGTGAAGGAATAAAGCTTAACAACATATACAATTCTCGTTATATTACTTTAATCGGAAGCGAAGTTATGCAGATGGCGAATGTGGTTGGTGTAAATATACGCACGGTATGCGCCGCGCCAACTTGGCCCAGCGCGCTACCGCGCGCTTCGATATATCTGACGCCGTCATTTAGTATAACTGCAAAATTATCGATGTCGATTACCACGTAAAAAACGGTTAAATATAAAGGGTATTCGAACTATTTGAAAAATAAAACTTTAGCGCTACCGTACAATATGTACAATAAAGTGTTAGTTGGTCCCGAGTGGACGTTAGTTAACGTCGAGTTGGGCCAACCACCGTTGGTTGGCGGCCAGTACACGTGGCTTACCATATTTTCTAATTAAGAATCCAGATTCCACCATTAACTATTACTATTATAGTATCGTTTTATGGTCCGGTCTTTGTTAATATCATTAGCGTATACTCTACGGTCCCGTATTTAATGGTAAGACGGCATCGTATCATATTTTTATTATTTAGGTAGTAGACTGTATTACGGTATACAACACTGTATAGGTTTATTTCGTTAGCTGTGGTGAAATTTGCCTAACGTCCTATTACGGGGAACGTATGTAGGACCTAAACGGCGGACACCCTACTTTAAAATACCACCGAAGTAGCTAGAATTTATAATGATTTTTAATTAATATTCTACAGGTTAAAGTTGGAAGGCGATACAGGGGAGGAAAAACGCGTGGAAGAATGTGTGAGTAAACCTATATAATTTCCAAAATAAAAGAAATATTAATGCCTAAGAAAGGAAGGAAAGGAAAACCCGAGAGGAGGCGTCGAAACCGATATTAGGAAAACTAAATTTTGTGGGAGAGGCTGATCCACCGTTACCGATTACCCTACTATAGAAACCCTTTTCCTCTCTACAAAATGTAACCAATAGGGCCACGCTAACGCTGTTTTTATTCGGTCATTTTATTAAGCGCGTTTAACGTTTCTTCGGGCCGTTGGCACTTTATTGGATCCGGTGCTAACGCTAGATGGCCAGCGTCCACCCTCCGACCGAAGGATAGCCTGGCGTTTTCTTCGGCCAATTTTCTCTTCTTTACCATAATTAAACACCGCGCGGCCTCTTTCTAGTCCCTTAACGCGCTTAAAACAAATGGGGATACGATAATAAGAAGCCAGTCGAGGCGGTGGGTAGATAAGGAACCAGCCGACTCCGGGTGGGCCATTATTTAAATTTTTCCGTTAGAGTCGATCCATCCCCATCCCGGCCGATTTATTTAAACGATTTCCCCCGGGGTATGGGGCGGCCCATCCACCCGCTAAGCCAACAGGTAGCGGAAGGGCCCGGAAATCGATAACGGGAAAGAAAACGGTGTGGCCAAAACTATCCGATATGGGAAAAAAGGGCCGATCCGATGGATAGGGAGGGAAGGGTGCCTCTTACCTGTTTGCCAGTTCGTCGCCGGTCCCAGGCCTAGCCGTTGCCCGTACAGCATGGCCGATTGTTGTCCGGCGTATAAACCCGAGGGAAGGGTGCCTCTTACCTGTTTGCCAGTTCGTCGCGGGTCCCAGGCCTAGCCGTTGCCCGTACAGCATGGCCGATTGTTGTCCGGCGTATAAACCCAGTACAAATTTCTTTTTCATTTCTTGAGAATTTTATGTACAATAAGCAAATTTCCATTTCAGAAAAATGTAAAAAAATTTCCAAGAAATCAATATTATCTGTAAAGTATGAAAATTTGTTTCAGTAAAATAAAAAGTTTTCAAGAAATGTAAAATTACATTTAAAATATCTACATTTCTATTTCAAGAAAATATAAAAATTTCAAGAAATGAAAATTACATATAAAAATCCAAATTTTTTATTTCAATAAAATACAAAAAATCACCAAGAAATGAAAACTACATGTAAAATATACAATTTTCTATTTCAATAAATTACAAAAAAATCTCTAGGAAATGAAAACTACATGTAAAATATACAATTTTCTATTTCAATAAAAATACAAAAATTTTCCAAGAAATGAAAACTGTATGTGAAACCTATAGAAATAAAAATAATAAATTGTCAGGAAAAATATTTTGAAAATATAAATGAAATATTAGACAATAAAATAAAAAATAAAGTTGCGAAAAAATTCCAAATATTCGGGACTAAATCACATTTTCTTTTTTAGTAAAGTACCAATAAAATTTTCAATAAGATCAAAACAGATAGCCTGACAGGATCGATCTGATAAGACGTACGTTCCACATAATAGAAAGAAATAGCTAAAACATTCTCGTATTTTCAGTCATTCCAGAATACCAAGCCGTTTTTGGTGGAAAAGTAGTACTACCATGCAACGTCAGTATCAGAACAGTTGAAGAAGATATTTCCATCATCCTTTGGTATAAAGGCGACTTAGGAGTACCAATCTACACCTTAGATTCCAGAAAGAGTACACTTCAAAATGCCAAACATTTTCCAAGTACGGAATTGGATTCCAGGGCACATTTCGACGTGACTTCAAAAATTCCTAGATTGGTTTTAGACCCTGTCAAAATAGAAGACGCTGGTGAATACAAGTGCAGGGTAGATTACAGACGATCAAGGACAGTAGTAAGGCGTCTAAGACTACGAGTCATAGGTAAAGTATACATATTTTTTTATCAATTTTGTATTCCTGTGACGATTCGTTTTATATTTAATGTTAAAATTCACGTACAGTTTACTCACAGTATAAAAGTTGTATCTTGGATATCGGTTAGAAAGGGTCAACCATCTTTTTAAACCAAAGTTTTTTTCAGAGTGCTTTTTAAGCACCAAAGATAGAATGGAATACAAAATGAAGGAAACAATTGTATGTTAGCTTTTGTAAAGAAGCTCTTGTTCTCCTTATCATCGATGCGAAAAAAGTAAATTTTTTTTCTTCTTTTTTTTTATCTGGGATCAGCAAAATTTTCGGTTGTTCAACAATTTATGGTTTTTCTCTGGTAAATTTTTACTACTTTCGGAATATTGGTTTCTTCTCCTCAATCCTAGAAAGAATTTCGTTTTTAAGGTATCCTTAGTAAATATGTAACAGTGAGATTTTTTGGAAAAAGTCGTTAAAAATGTGCATCTGGATACGTAAGTCCCCTCTTATCGTATGACGCTGATAAGAATATCTTTTAAAATATATTTTGTTACGCCCTATCGGGGAAAAAAATATGCGTATCCATCATTTTAATATTTTCTTAAAAACAGCAAACAAAAAAACAAAAATGCCAAGTACAATATCTATATTGGCTATATTCCAATATATATAAAATTTATTATAAAAAATGCATTATAAATTATTCATTAAATCATTAGATATATATGATATTTAATCAAGATATTGTTGTAAAATTTGCTTTAGGATCGATACGCTTTTGACGGGAAATGTTTAGGTTGTGTTGTAAGAATTTTTAAAAGATTTTTATTATCGTGTAGTTTGCATTTTAATAAAACTTCGCTAGCATCGATTTAATGCTTGTATTTTAATTAATTATAGTAAATTGTGGGAAGAAACGAGAGTCGAGTGTTATTAAAACCTTAAACTTACTCGAATGGCTCCATCTTTCTGTGCTGTAAAACTTAACACAAAGTTGTTTTAAGCGGGTAATATCTTTGTAATTCTAATGTGCGTTTAATGAAACATCCGACTTGATACTTTTCCTAAACTCACTTAAAATTAATCCAAAATTTTAAATTGCATTTTTATTCCTCCACGCATTTAAACAATTTTTTTTTTAAGAATATTTAAATGCACAGAAATCCGCTTATAATTATCCAATTATTCTAAAATCGAAAATGCCATCAGCAAACTTGATTAAAGTTGAGAAAAATAATAATTATTTTACGAATTATTCCATTATTTATTTAATTCTTCTTGAGGGAAGAATTGTGTCTGATCTGATTTTCACGAAAGCAGGAAACATGTGCTAAGAACATAAAAAATAAACGTTCTTTACTCACTTGTCAAGACGTCCTTTACGCTAAACCACGAGAGATTAAATTCTTTTTTTTTTCTGTAGATATGAAATCTCATACTGATATATCTTCTATACATATAAACATTCCTTTTTTACGTGCAAAATATTAAAAAAAAACTCATTTTTAAATATTTAGTTCCACCGAATGATGTCATCATTAAAGACGAGCATGGACAAAGGATGAGAGACATCATAGGTCCTTACGACGAAGGATTTTATTTAACACTAATTTGCGAAGCCGAAGGTGGTAAGTATTTAAAAAAAAAATTATTGAATAAACATAATTGTCCATGTTTATATTAATTAATTTAGCGGATTAATGATATTTCGCTAATAATTACAGTAAATATATTTAATCACATTAAGATGAATTGATGTTGGTTACAATATCGATTGTGTTTATATTAATGTCATTAAATGCATTTATTTAATAGGATAATTTAATGTGACGTATTGTTTACTGTTTAATATATTTTCTAGTTTTATAGCTGAGGTATTTATCATAAGTAACGTTCTCATAATTTATATAAAAAAAAGAAAAAGAAAACATTTTCTGAGAACTTACAAACAACATTAGCCGGAGTTATAGCTACTTATTTTTTGTGTGTAATTCTGTAACATCTGTCAATAACAGACAGAAACCGGACAAATCCATTTAGTGTACTTACTCGGAACATCTGTTACAGGTTCACCACCTCCTTCAGTTACCTGGTGGAGAGGTTCTACATTACTAGATGACAGCTACAAACCAACAGTCAAAGGTGTCGTAAGGAACGAACTGACTCTTAAGAATCTCAGGAGGTCCTTTCTGATGGAAGTTTTCTCTTGTCAAGCGTCCAACACAAACTTAACTATCCAAAAAATTATAAACAACAAAAAAGAAAAGTAAATTTTGAAATATTTTTTACTAAGCAAATGCACTATCATTTCTCCAAAAGTAAATGAAGAACAATAAAGAATATTCTCAAAATTTTGAAATATCTATTTATACATTTATCTCTTATAATGGTATATAAAGACAAATTTATTATAGTTTAAAATATAAAATTTTAACAATTTTACAAATCTTTTAATATTAACATTTCAGTTCAATGATTATATTATTACTATTTTCTCTTACAGATCATTTTGCATTTTTATACAAAGATCAATAATGCATTAATTTCCTTTTAGTTTCATTAGTAAATCTCATTTTTAGTTTTGATATTCTTATTTTTTGATGATATAAAAAGTTATTATCCAATATTAGTTTGAGCTCAAGAAATTTATGTAAATATTGTCCGACCAGCTTAACTGTGACCATCGA
Organism: Olivierus martensii; assembly: GCA_000484575.1. Lineage (NCBI taxonomy): Eukaryota > Metazoa > Arthropoda > Arachnida > Scorpiones > Buthidae > Olivierus > Olivierus martensii. The sequence continues at coordinate 48,134 of AYEL01088734.1, forward strand.
CACAAGTACGTGTGCCCTAACTGAATGAGTCCAGTGACAAAATAGGGATGATAGCTTCGCACATGGATGTTTTCAAATGCTGGATAACTGAAGTTGAATGGAAATTTATTGTAATGTCGAGTGCTAAATGATTAGTTTTGACATTGGAAATAGTATATTTAACAGAACTAAACCGAAATAATTCCCATCCGTCATTATACCAACTGCAACTCTCCCTCACATTTGGACTCATCCACCTTAGCTAGGTGCAGCTTTCGTAGACAAACAATAATAACATCACTCATTTTGTGGGAAATAATTTTGAGTTTTACAAACTGGAGATAAACAAGTTATCGTGAGAAAACTTTCACAATTATTTATCATTTGCTCCTAAACTAATCAAATTTTACCCCTGGCGACCTATTTTAGAATTAAAACAGTCAAATTAACAATTATTTATTAATTATGTTATGGTACCACCATCTATTGAATTAATAAAAAAATTATTAATTGGATTAATTTGGGCAGATGCTAAAGAATATACTGGCCAGCATAATGTAAGATTTTTAAAGAAATGTTACCAATTTTATGGGACAAAGCTTTAAAAACTATTAAATATGAAAAATGACAAACATGTTAAATATGTAAAAACATTATCAGAAAAATATCAGATTTCTGATAATATGATTGATAAATTCTTGGAAAAATCAATCAAGTTTTATATTAATTTGGATGATGAAAATAATGATAGCAGTGATAAATTTAAAGTTGAAGAATTAGATGCAATTGAAATCAACATAAAGAATTGATTATTACCTGATTCCAAATAATATTCAAGTTAATGAAAAATTAAAATAGTAAAAACAAAAAAAATAAAACAAATTTTAAAAATTATAATAAAAAAATGTAATAATAAGTATAAAATCATTAAGTTATAAATATTATCTATCACATAAAAAATAAATTATGATTTAAAAAGTTTTGAAATTAATAAAATATTGCAAATATAATATAGTATACTATATTCAACTGGAATAGAATGGCAATGTTGTCATATATTTTTAAATTATCATAAATCCTGATATAAATGAATTATATATCAAAAATAAAATCTTTCATTTATTAGGTGTGTGTAAAATTAACATATTTGTTGCTTTGACTGAATTGCTTAGATTAAATTAATAAGCAATTCAAACTTTTATATAATAATAATATGACATAAAATAATAAGAAAACAACATTCTTATAAAATACTGTGGCTGCCTTCATATTACTATATGCTATACTTGTATAATAAATATAATTGTGTTTTATTGAAAACTTACAAATATTAGATTTATAGTATTTTATTTCAAAAGTATTTGTTATTGTGCTAAATATAATTATTTTATATTGATAAAATAATTATATTTAAATTAATGATTTTATATTGATATTTGAAAAATTGAAAACTTAAAAATGATGTAAATTTCCTGATAACATTTCTGATAAATGATATTTTTCTGAACTGCATTTATTTAAAACTCTGCAGCCATTCTAGCTGTGAAAGATATACTTCACTATAATTAATAATTGTTTGAAATGGTTAACATTAAAAGTTATTTTACCCTATCTTACTATTTATCATCCCTAAATGCAACTTAAAGGAAAATGCTCACAAATCTTTTTTAGTTGGACAGGCTATATATATATATTATTTAGAGTTTAATTTAAAATTACAAAAATATTGTTCCAATAAAAGCTTACTAAATTCCTTAAATCTTAAATCAACAATAAAATCATATTTACTACATGTATTCTGAAGATTTTCTAATTCCATCAATTGTTTATTCTGATAACTTGGATCAGATAACGAATTCACCAAATCACTTTTTATTATATCATTTTCTTCTTGCAACAATTGAGAAGTAGGATTTTTTTGTTCTTCATATATTAATATAGGTTTGACATCTAAACAAATCAATTAAATCATTTTATAAATATCAAATATACAAATAATTAAAACCTTTAAAAATAATAAATTTAATTTATAAAAGTAACAATTACTAGTTTTGTTTGTTATTTCTATATAAAATGTAAAACAAATATGTTTAATCAGTAATAAAGTTTTATGATTTCAATAAAAATATACCAGGAACATCAGAAATACTGTTTGATGTAGAAGTCTCAGGAGTTGAATATATATCCAGTTCTTCATTCTCATTTGAATGAATATATTCAATAGGCCTATTTGTCACTAAATTTTCAGTTTGTGTTGAAGTTTGATCTTGAATGCTTTCTTGAAATATATATTTCTAAAATTATAAAATACAAAACAAATATTTCAAGACAATAAAAAACATGATAATAAATAAAAGATAAAATTTCATTAGATATTTTGTTTTTCAGATATTTTTTAAAAAGTAAAATATTCTACTTTACATAGTATAATAATAATAATAATAATAATAATAATAATAATAAAGATAGCCCTCAATTAGTGCGAATAATGGGTCTCACGAATTTCTCGCACTATTCGAAGTATTAACTAAATGTAAAATATGGTAATTGGTTCTTGCTTTGTGAGATTCTGGCCATTAGCCAACATCACAATGAATAACTATAATACTAACTGTTTAAGAAATATTTATTTTCATATTTTACATTGTTGTTCATCATCTAAATTAATGACTTACCAGGAATTGTGTCTCATACCATCATCAAAAGTGTTCTTCCTTTTATCCATTTCGATACTTTTTAAAAGAGAAAATTCTGTACTATACTGTATGTATACAATAACAAAGCTGAATAATAGTAATGTTAAATAGCTAATGGCAAAAAAGCCCATCTTTCTGGTATTTCACCCCTTCAAAGCCAAGTGAGTGTTCTTGGACTGCTTTGTGTCTAGTTTTACTAACTGAAAATTAACATTATTTTGTTAATTGACTTCATAAAAGGGAATGGACCTTTGTTAGTAACACTGGTCTATGCTTACAACTCACATTAATTGAATATTTGCTCGCATTAAGTGAAAAACGGTATCATTTTTATAAATCACGCTAATCGAATATCGCATTATTCGAACTCGCACTAATCGAGGTCTATCTGTGTTATAACTAATCATGTTTTATGTAGCAGATGCACTACTAGAGAATTGACTCTTAAATTTAAAATATATAAAATGATGTGAATATAACACAATATAACAAGAGAAGCATTCCAATATCATAAAAATTTCATACACATATTTGAAAAATATTAATATATAGAAAAGACAAATATAAAATGAATAAATCATAATCAAGTCATATTTTAATTAATGTCACAATCAAGTCACTTCTAGATATTAATTATGAAAAATTAAGAATTTTTAATAATTAATAATAATATCTGGAAGTGAAAGTAAACTGATTCAATTTTAAACTAACTTGTAATCATGTTTAGTAAAATATAAGAATGCAATAAATGATAATACAAAATTAAATAGCCTTTTATAGTGCAAATCATTTACAAATAATTACACAATATAACAAATACTTTCAATCTCATCACAGAGAGATCATCTTCACATTGAAAGATGAACCAAAAATGATTCACCACTCAATCTTATTTGTGACAATTCAACTCATTCATGACACTCAAATGAATGTCATGAATGAGTTGAATTGTAAAGATAAAGAAAAATAAAGGATTACACAGCTTTAAAAGGAACATTGTTAAATAATTTGCATTATAAAAGTCTAATTAATTTTACATCATTGTTTTGTGGGACTGGCAGATGGATTTGTACAGGTTTTGGCCTAATCACGGTATGTGACACAATAGATAAGGATGGGTAATGCAATAGATAAGAATATTTTGCTGTTTTGTAACAAACATTTTCTTTAATAGAAAAGGAGAGAGCGAGTGAGTGAGAGAGTTATTATAAAAAGTAGCCTGATAATTTCTTGGGAGGATAAATATCTTTATACTTGAATAAGAATAATTTCTTAGCATTGTCTACAATTTATAAATAAAGTTCAAGTAGATGTCTCCCTCTTGATCTCTTAGATAAGGCAGTGGCTTCTTCCTCTTGGTCCACAGCAAGGATATAATCTTCCTATTTCTTGAAATATTGTTCGTATCTTTGTTTGTTAACAGCGGTTCAATGTACTTATGTCTTGGTACACAGAAAATTACATGGAGAGAGTTCTCCAGTTGAAGAGAGAGTTTTTTGATGATCTTTTCTCTCTGGAGTCAGATGCAGATTCTCTAAGTATGAAATAAGGGAAAACAATGTACTCTGTTATACAGAAAAGTGTTCCTATCTCTTTCAAGTTCTTCTTTTTCCTCTCTTTTCTCTATCTGTGCCTGCCTATCTCTCCAGATAAAAACCAACTGCTCTTTTTTCATGTTTTTTTCCTGAGGAAAGATGATGTTTCCCCATTATCATCTTTCATCCATGTTTTCTCATCTCAACTTTTTGTGACAACTGTGTTTAACATAACCCCTCTTCTCTGTCACTTTATCTTATGTTTATTATTCTTTTTTCAATATTTTATAGTGTAGAGGACAAGGATCTCTGGATCGAGTGTTATATTTTTTTTATCGTTTACTTATCCTTCTAAAATGTCACTCTATTCAAATTCCTTTCATAAATTTTGAAGAGGTGGAATGACACAATACAATCTGTGTCTCCCATAGTTCATTTGCATTCTTATTTATATTCATCTGATTTTATATAATTCATCATTATATTTGAATCTGTTTTATTATCAACTTATATCATGATTGTATTATGATATAGAAAGATATCATCACCAATATACAGATGATATCATGATACAGTGGTGCCTTGCAATTTGAAATCCCGCAATTCGACATTTGAATTTCGCTGGTTAGCACATATGCATGATGGAATTGTGTGATGTCATTTGCTATTTGTCAGTTCTTTCTGAGCTAGTTTGGTGTTTGTCCATGTTGTTTGTATTAATTTTCAATTCTGCATATTTTAGAAAATAAAAAATTTGTAATTATTATTATTTCTTTAAGTAAAATGTAAGGATGTGTTCATCAATATTTTGATGATTAAGATCAATATTTAGTAACATAGTTAGAAAATACATATTTTGAGAGAGTAATGTTGAGAATTTATTTATGCAAAATACTTCCTCAAAAGTATATGTATAAATCATTGGGATTTACTAGAATCAAATGTACTAATAATAATCAAAATTGGTTCATATAATAATGATACATATTTAATAATTTTGAATTTTTAAAACAATGTAAAATTAAATAATAAAAAAAGTCATAATCAATTTTCAATCTTAGCTAATTTATTTTAATATATATGATATGTTCACATAAAAATCAATACTAAATACATATTATTATATCATTTACAAATATATTTAAACCTTTTGCATGTACATTCAAACTTTAGGCTATAAATAGTTTAACAAAATGATGAAGGTCAGCTGGATTGGCCATGTGGAAACGTTTCAGCTTTCCACTATGAAGAATCCAGGTTCAAGTCTCGGGTCCCACCCCTTGAAAATATTTATCATGGGGTCCAGGCCCAGCCCGTCGATCCCCTATCTCCACAATCCGACTGACCCTTCCGCAGGGGTGGGCAGCCTTTGGATCATCGATTCCCATCCTCCACAATCTGGTTGACCCCTTTGCAGGGTTGGGCAGCCTATGGAAGGGCTTGTTTTGACCCGTCATTTAGTATTCTCCCAGAATGGAAAGTGGCATCATCTGTTGACAAAAAAAATATGGTAAAAAAGAGTAGTGAATAAATGAGTACAATATTGATATAAAGTACTAAATGCAGTGGCATCACTAGAGGGGTGCGGTATGCAGCCCACACCTGGTGACACCATTGTGGGTTGACTCCCTATATTGTCAAATGTATATTAAAAAATTACATTTTTGTCAATTTTACAACTGTAAGCTCTTTTTAATCACTTACCAAGTCCCTATATGTATGTGTGGCTTTTAATGTTTAGATTCTAATAATAAATGATATCCCTTATGAAATTTTAAATCTGTTTTCTAAAAACCAAACATTTTATATAATATTGAAGGAGAAGGATGACACCATAAATTACTGCATTGGGTGACACTAATGCTAGGAATACCACTGTTAAAATGAACTTATTTTCAAACGAATACAAATTTTAACAGAAAAACCATTAGCAAATTTTTTTCTGTTAAAATTTTAATGGAAGAAATATGTATATTATTATATAATAATTTTTTTTTCATTAAAATTTGTTAACAGTTTTCCCATCAAAATTTGTATTCATTTGAAAATAAGTTCATTTTAATATATCAATATTATACCTGTTTATTCACTACTCATTCTCATTATTTTGTTACTCTCTTTGTAGGTTAAAATTTGAATGTACATGCAAAAGATTCAAATAAATTTACAAATGATTTAAATGTTTTTACACAAAGTTTAAATAAATTTGCAAAAGGTTTAAATCAATTTGCAAATGCTATATCAGTAAACTGATTAAAAGTATGTGATTCAATGCATTATGATTTAAAACATTTTTACAATTCGTAGAGAGATTATTAATAAGAATATACTTACATTCTCTGCAATATCAATGGAATTTAGTAAGTTACTATCTGCTGAAATATTTTTCTCACTTTCTTCAGAAGTTTCACTATTTGCTATGTATGTATTCTGCTGACAATGTTCAGACAAATATTTTTTTTGAGAAAGAACCTGAGAAGGAAAAACTTTACATCCTGATAATGTAACATGTTTATTTATACTGCTTGATGACTCAGGTAATATTTCTTCAACACTTTCCATAAAATCTTGGTTTTCATAATGTACAATTTCACTATCACTACAACTAGAGTTAAAAGTTTTTCTTCTATCTTTTTTCTTTTTATTTATTTGAGGTAATGTCTTATGGTCATGTTTCAAAGGAACAAGAGGAATGGATTTATTTTCATTGCTTAAATGATGTGTGACTTGATTTTGTGTAGATTTTTCAGTTTCATCTGCCACTTCTACCAAACCTTTAATATTAAGCATTTCAGCAATTTTAAGAAGTCCTGATAATTGATGATGAGAAATATTAATCTCCCCTTTATACATAAAATCTATTACAGCTTTTAATTCTGCATATTTTATATCTTTCATGATAACTATTGGATGTTTACATGGATTTTCTAAAAACAAATTTTGAAAAAATGGACTGCAGGCAGAGAGAATAATTTTATGAGCTTTCAGACTTAGTCCTTCACATGCCAATGTGACATCTACTAAAGCCTCATTTGTGAGCAGATGATCAAAAATATTTATTAGATTTGATTGATGATTGTTCCACTTAAGAAAAAATTGTTGAGTTCCCATTTTCCTTGATTTACTGATTGTAGTATGGTTTTCATAAATTAATAATTTATCTAAAATGAATTAAAAATAGAATTTTCAATAAAAACATTTTTAAAAAATTTGATCATTGATATATTAATAAAAAGAATTAAGTTATTAAAATTAAGTACAAATAATTAAAAAACTAGACAAGAAAATTTCTTTATTTCTGTAACACACTCAGTTTTTCTGCTGAAACTGTTGTTGATAATCAATATTCTAAATTTTTATAAGTATACATAAAACATTTTGAACAGGATATATTACAATCTTTACTATATATATAAACTAAAATAGTTACTATAAATATTTTCCTTTTGTAATCTATATAAAATCAATAAGTATAACAATATACAACAATTTTTACATACTTTTCTACTTATTAATTTAACAAGTGCTTATTTGTTACATGATTAAATCTTAGGAATAAATTAAAACATCAATGATCAAAAGCATACTATATACTAATTATATTATATGTATCTCATATCTATTTTATTAAATGTAATTTATCATTATTTCCTTTGGAAAATTAAAATTCTATCATGCATTTGTAATACAACAAATAAAGCAAACACTGTCAAAACATGATATTATTTGATTTCCAAAGGCCTAAAATAACTGGCCAAATTTAAATATCAGATGCTATTCATCAAACAAAGCAAAATGTCCATATATGATCTGGGAAATGCTTTCAAGATAACATAGATGTAAAAACACACACTTTAATAGGATTATTAGTTTAATGATGGCTATAATATATTTGCTTTGTAATCAATTGTAACAAAAAATAAACTATACATTAATCATAACACTGTACAAGCTACTGAGACAGTCTATGAATGGTTGAAACGTAAAAACACACACTTTAATAGGACTATTAGTTTAATGATGGCTATAATATATTTGGTTTGTAATCAATTGTAACAAAAAACAAACTATACATTAATCATAACACTGTACAAGCTACTGAGACAGTCTATGAATGGTTGAAAATAACCATGATTTTGCTCTCTTTTGCAAAAGTTAGGTGCATAACCTATACTTTTACACCTTGTGCTATTTCAAAAAGAAAACATTTCTGAATCCCAGGATTGTTTATACGGACTTTTTGCTTTGTTTTAATGAGTAGTATCTGTGATTTAAAATTTGCCAAACTATATATAGCAGAGATTTTGAATTTAATAGGATATTGTAGCATGACATAAAGGCTTGTTTATAGTCCGATGTTGCAGAGACGCTCGTCGGCAACGTCGAGGTTAGAAACAATTCATAGGTTTATACTCCAACGTTATCCATAACACAGCATAACCGATGAGAAGTTGACAACCTAGAACGAGTTCTAGGTTTCAATGTTATGGTTACACCATGATGCTTTGCATTCGGATACAATATGGCAGAATGCTCAAATCAAGAAGGTCCTTGGTTCAAATAGCAATGTTGAACTTTTTATTGAGGCTGATACAATATGGCAGAATGCTCAAATCAAGAAGGTCTTTGGTTCAAATAGCAATGTTGAATTTTTTATTGAGGCATTTAAAGATTACTCTTGTTTATATAATACTAACTATAAACAGGCAAATTAGAACGCAGCATGACAGTCGTTTTAGGCACTAACGAAACGTTAGCTTCATCGGACTATAAACAAGCCTTAATGCTTAAAAGAATAATTGCATATCAAAATACAGGATACTATTTATCTTTAGTTATAAAGTTTCTATTGAAAAAAAGAATTAATTAGGTAGATAATTTGATATAAAGTAATTGTCATTTTCTACCATCACAAAGTGTAGAATATCTGCCAGAATATAGTTTAATATAATATCTGCATTGAATGAAAATGGCTGAATGTTTATGCTATTGTTGACATCAGCAAGACCACAAGAGTATTTTGTTCATATTTATTATTGTGGCCAGACAGAAACTCATATGACAAAAGCCCAAAGAAAAACTGCAATGCATAAAAGTCCATACAGACAAATTCTCATATAGACAAAAGCATATATTAATAATAATAATTTATTATTATTATTATAACAATTGATTAAAAATTTTACAATCAACTTTTAATTTATTTAAAAAAGATGAAAAGTTAAAATAAAATTAAGTTATGAAATAAGTTATAAAGAATTTATTTAAACATATTTGTTTTAACTGTATAATGATAGTAAAATCTAAAGAATACAACTAAGATTCTTCTTTTATACTGCTCTTAATGGTGTATAACTATTAGTAAAGACAATACAGCACTATTTAAGCAGTCCTTAAACCACATAACGAGAATACAACTAAGATTCTTCTTTTATACTGCTCTTAACGGTGTATAACTATTAGTAAAGACAATACAGCACTATTTAAGCAGTCTTTAAACCACATAACTTTTTATTTAAGATTATTCTCTTAAATAAAAAGTTATGTGGTTTAAGGACTGCTTAGTGCTGTATTGTCTTTACTAAATTATTTTCTTAAATAAAAAGTTATGTGGTTTAAGGACTGCTTAGTGCTGTATTGTCTTTACTAATAGAGAATACATATAAAATTTTTATTATTTATATTTATATAAAATAATTGAATAATTTAATAATCTGTAAATGAAATTATATTGACATGCACTTCCCAGGATAAGGTCCTGTTATTAGATTTATGCATTTTTCAAAGTTATAAAATAATTATTTAATAATAGTAATAATAAAGATTCATGATTTTTGTCCAACAAGATTTTGCAGATATTAATTTCTATCATGGTTTTTAGGCACATGTTCATGTAAGATTGTCTTTATGGGTTTTTGTCATTTGAGTTTGGATACGTTCCTAAACTCAATGGTTTATAAACCACTTTAGGCAAGCATCCAAATCTGCTGTTGAAGATAAAACGTTTTAAACCGGTTCATGCATCGGATTCATTAAAATTTTTCTTCAATGAATATCGCTGGGGGACTATTTTAAATGGAGTCAACAAAGGTTTTAATTAAAGAAATGTTTATATTTTTATATAAAGTAGTCTGAATGTAATAATTCATTTATTTTTTATATATAAAATATTTAGTGTATCCATAATTGCAAATTTATATTAAATATGATTTATCATGTGATTTAAATGTGATATATTAACTAATATGTGGATTTTATATTAAATTTTTATTAAGTATATCATTTTAAGAAAAAAAATATCTGCACTGATGTTCCTGAAAGATGAAAATGTGCTTTGAAAGATACATCAGTATAGTGATGAATGGAATAAATATATTTTTTAATTTTTTCTTTATTTTTCTCTTTTTATTTTCATACAAAGTTAATAACTGAATAATCATGTCTTCATCTTTCTTATAAAAAACTTGAGTAGTTTTTAGTTCGCTTAGTAGTATATACGCTATAGAATATATTTCTTTTCACGCCATTTTTTCAATGAATTCAACAAACTGTTCCAAAACGAGGTAAAACATCGACTTTTGTCATTGCAAGCGCTTTAAGCAAAACATTGAGTTTAGGAACATAGCTACCATGAAACCAATTATCATACATCAAAATCAGTGATGGTCAAAGTGTAGTATATGCATCATTAAAGGATGCAAATACTACACTTTGACCATCACTGATTTTGTAAATAAATTCACCACACATATTTATTAGAGATTACTAATATGTTATTAGTGATGCAGGTTTATTTATCATAACACATGTCAATTGTGTGTTATTAGCGATGTACATTTTGTGTCATAATACATATCTGTTGTATGGATGCTGCGATTGTTCTTTACTAATAAAAGAGATACATGTTATATTTTTTATTGTTAAAGAGTGCATATTATACACTTACTTTTTTACTGATAAAGAAGTGCGTGATTAAAAAATTTAGGGGTCGCTAACTATGGAATCAGTAAAAAGTTTAACAACATAAGTTTAGCATACTTGTATACAAACATTCAATGCACAACTTTGATTTTATTTATTAGATCTAAATCGCTATATTAATTTGTAATTCTACAATTATATTTCGAATGAAGAGGAAATTTAATCAGATCAATAATAAAAAAATTTTATTTTATGCATATCTCATTATTTTAATGCATATGGGATAATATTCTTTATGGTACAATATGGACTTTCAATGTTTTTGTTAGTTTTGTTTTTATGATTAGCACTAGAAAATACTGATAATGTAATATTAAAAATAAGCATAATATTAAACATCACCTTCTATGTTTACAGCTCATTTAAAAAAAAAAACAATGCTTGTGCAGTTCAAAAACATATTTGTTCAAATCAAAATTTGATCAGCTGGCTTCTTCCATTGATTGAAAACATTGAAAATGAACGCTAACAGTTTGGATTTGGCTATCTTCAATAGCCAAATCCAAAACTTGTCACAAAAATGTTCTTCTTCTTCTTCTTCTGTTTCTAATATGGAGGTTTTAGGTTCACAAAAATGTTTATTTTTATTCATTTATTTATTGCTTAAAGAAAGATACATAACATGATATAAAAACAAATTACAAATAAAATTTATACAAATATATTGTAATGGATAATAAAATTTTCGAAATGTTTCGGATAAGTAAAAAAGTTTTCCTCAACGTTGGTTTTTCTATTGAATAAATTTATCCTTTTTTTTTTGCATATTTTACGCCCCTTTCCAATCAGGGAAATTGCTAAGGGGCGGGGCAAGTTCCAACCATGGGCTGCACCCACACCCGTGGAGGGGAGCCGGATGGTAAAGGACGGGGATTATCGGGCCGGGCCCAGCACCCCGAAAAAATTTTTCAGAAGATATCATACCCGTGACCCGAACCCGGGTCCTCCTGCGTGGCACGCCGACAGCGTTACCATTCGGCTATCCGGTTGACTTTATAAGATTACTAAGAGGCGGGGCAAATTCCAACTACGGGTTGCACTCATACCCGTGGAGAGGTGCCGGATGGTGAAGGTCGGAGATCACCGGTCCTGGCCCAGCACCCCAAAAAACTTTTCAGATCCGGGTCCTCCTGCCTGGCACGTCGACAGCATTACCACTCGGCTATCCGGCAGCCTTTATCTGTGGTTTTATCCTTTCGGACAATTCTGTCAGTTTGGACAACTCAATGTAGATGTGAAGTATACTCAGATTATAATAATCTGAAATGTTGAAAATCCCTATCCCTAATTTTGAAGGTTTACGGCCTAAATCTATGCAAGGGAACTTTGGCTCTCCACGCTAGAAAAATACCCAGACATCATAAGGCCCGGGATATTATCAGAGATGTCCGGAAAATGCGGTCGATCCCTATCCTCTACAACAGGGGTGGGCAATTATTTTCTGCCGAGGGCTGGATAAACAATCTTCAGGATGAAGCGGGCCGTATAAAAATTGAAAAGTACCTAATGGCGAAATTAACTTTACGACACCGTAATTATGTAATTATTAATTATTATAAATAGGCAGCCAGATGGACGAGTGGTAACGCTGTCGGTGTGCCACGCAGGAGAACCTGGGTCTAGTCTCGGATTTTTTTGGGGTGCTGGGCCCGACCCGGCGATCCCAGTCCTTCACCATCCGGCCCCCCTCCACAGGTGTGGGTGCAGCCCGTCATTGGAACTGGCCCTGCCCTTTAGTAATCTCCCTGATTGGAAAGGGGCGTAAAATATGCCAAAAAAATTATTATAAAGAAAAAATAAAATAATGGATACTTTGTAGTGTAATTATGTAATGAAATTATTGATAACAACATTAGCTACTCTTATTAATAATTAATAAAAATTACATTGACATAAAATGACTACTCACGTTCAAGCAAGATTGATTCTTGCACAAACATATTGCTCCCACTATCACATATGACAAGAATAATGGTTGCGCCAATTTATTTGCACACATTCTTGTCAAAACAAGATTGATTCTTGCACAAACATATTCCTCTCACCATCACACGGAACCAAAATTGATTCTTGCACAAACATATGTTGATTCTTGCACAAACATATTCCTCTCACCATCACACGGGACAAGAAAATGATAATAACTAGGTACACAGCGTCTGTGGCAAGGGCCAAACTTGCGTCCTCATTTTTTCATTTAAAGATTTAACAATGCTGAAACCGAATTATCTCCATCCATCCATCAAAATGAGTTTATTTTGAATCTTCTCTAAGATATTTGTTTGAATGAGAAAATAGTTTTGTACAAATCCCTTTTTATTACTTTTCTTTAGGCCTTTCCATGAATTTTCCCCATTTTTTCATTTAAAGATTTAACAATGCTGAAACTGAATTATCTCCATCCATCCATCAAAATGAGTTTATTTTGAATCTTCTGTAAGATATTTGTTTGAATGAGAAAATAGATTTGTACAAATCCCTTTTTATTACTTTTCTTTAGGCCTTTCACTGAAGAGGGCAAACCCAATGAGTCATTGTAAACTTTTACTTTATCAATGAAAATAGCGCCCCTTCTTGACCTAGCGCTTTTGTTTGGGGTACAACTTGGTCGCTCTTACCCATGAATTACCTTTTCTAAGAAATAAAATGAAAGAAAACATAAGGCTATGTCTGCGAACGTTTATCAAAAAAGTCATTTGCCCGCAAATAACGGAAATCAATTAAAAAATTTGCCACCTAATGAAGTTGCGCCCGTGGAGAATGCCGCTTTCGCCACGCCCTAGTTACGGCCCTGGATAGAAGTATAGTTAAACGGTTTCGGAAATATACTAGTGAATGACAGATATTAAATACATATTGACAATTCCGTTGTGTTTAAATATTTCAAAAACACTTTCAGATTTCAAGACGTTCCACACCTAATGAAGTTGCGCCCGTGGCGAATGCCGCTTTCGCCATAGGTAAACGGTTTCGGAAATATACTAGTGAATGACAGGTACTAAATTTCACATTGACAATTCCGTTGTGTTTAAATATTTCAAAAACACTTTCAGATTTCAAGACGTTCCAAGATGGCATCATTCACTGCTTTACGTACTATGTTTAGGTTAAGTATTTTTATTTTATTACCCATATTTTCATCGCATCTACTAGAGATGTATTTTTTGTTTAAAAACTTATTCTCTTTATAATATTTTTTTTTTATCGTACTCTTTCTATTGTTTTTTCCCTATTCTAAATTCATACTTTATGAATAAAATATTACAATACACAACAAATTCTAGTTTGCTGAACAATTTCTGAAACCTATTTTTCATCGATGGTATTTTATCTATTCCATCCATGTTCTATTCTTTGAGTTAGCCCCCTTGTGGTACTTATTTAATAAAATGAGTCAGATGAAGTAAAATATAAACACTCAATTTTTAATAATTAATGACTTAGCTAATTTTATAAATATTAAATCATAATGCGCTCAGATAATAATGTAATCCGAATAATATTTATCACACATACGAAAATAATTTTTTCAAAGATACAAGAATGTTTACTAACATTAATTATTATTTAATTTTTAAAGATTTTAATAATTAATTTCAAATTAGAATTTCATAAATCTAATAAAAATATAAAAAAGCTCTTAAAAATGTCGGTTGGCATGCCTTCTTGTTATTCTGTAAGAAAAATTGAAGATTCGATTTGTTAAAGGGAATTTATACTTTTTTAATTTTAAAATGTTAAAAATATTAAATTTTAAAGATAGATTATTAATTGAATTGCTCTTTATAGACGATTCTATACTTATTTGAATTTTAAACATTTTTCCCTTTATTGAATGGTAAATATAAATTTTCCCATATTTTGATTTCTAAATTGAAAAAAATTAAGACTTTTTTGTAAAATGAAGAAATATAAGTTTCTAAATTATAAAATTTTAGAATTATCATCAATTATTTCTATCGTATTTAATACTTTTAATGATCAAATATGAATTCTTAATTTTCACTTATAAGAGAATGGAAAAGCTTGAATATGCAAATTAATAAAACTGTAGAGAATTTATTCATGTATATTTGCATATGTTAATTCATTTTTGATATCATTTTATCATTTAAATTAATATTAAATATTTTAATTAATATTTTCATTTTATCACTGAAATTAATATATTTAACTTTTATTCTTTTACCTTATAGGATTTATATTTAATTCAATTAAAATATTTAAATTAAAGAAAAATGTTAATTTGTTCTGTTGTATAAAAGAAAAAGATGTAAAAGTTCTGAAAAAGAAGCTTTCTTGTTTAATTAATAATAGACCCTCCAAGGTCTCACACTTCATTTGCTGGACACAATGAGTCAAAATGCTGGACGCATCTCTAAGCAAAGCTCAATCACAGCAACAGAAAAAAACAGCGCACAATTCTCAAAAAAAAAGTAATATATAAACCACACCAAAACTAGCCATTTATAGCCCAAATATTTTTAATTTCATTACAATAAGATATTTATTTCATTAAGTTATAATTTGGTTAGATTTTTCTCAATGCCTTAATAAGTAAACCATGGATTTATGTTATCAGCAACCATCTCAAGACATGACTAAATCAATGTTATAAGTTTCTCTTTCACAAATTAAAATAAATATCTTATTGTAATGAAATTAAGTTATAATTTGGTTAGTTTTGGTTTGATTTTTCTCAATGCCTTAATAAGTAAACCATGGATTTATGTTTATCAGCAACCATCTCAAGACATGACTAAATCAATGTTATAAGTTTCTCTTTCACAAATTCCTTTGGTTAATCTTCTTTTGGTTAATCTTCTAAACTTAAATAAAATTTAAGATTTTATTTCAACCAATTCCTTTGGCTAATCTTCTAAACCTAAATAAAATTTAAGATTTTATTTCAACCAATAATGAAAAAGTGTACCCAAATAAAATTTAAGATTTTATTTCAACCAATAATCAAAAAGTGTCCATATCTTTATTAGAAACATTTGTTCAAGGTAAGCAAAAAGTGTCCATCTTATTATAAACAGTTGTTCAAGATACAAGATAGATATCCAGGATATAGAGGTTTGGACATATAGTAAAATATAGGGTTTTGTCAGGTTCCAGGAATCCAGGATAGAGGTTTGGATATATAGTAAAATATAGGCTTTTGTCCGATTCCAGGAAAGTCGTAACATAGAGGTGTCCAACTAGACAGGTTTTACTGTATTAATATTTAATTATTTTCTATAAAGATTTAATGTTAAGTAAATAAAATAAAACAACATCGTCATCCAGCTCTTGACGTTATCATACTTCAGTCTAAGATGGCGGACAGTAACGTTTTTCGTTGTTTGTAAACAAGGACAGACGTTGCACAGTCAGGCTAAAGGCCGCCACACACGGAGCGATTTGTCGTGAGATCGATCACAACGACAGATCGTTTCGATCAGTCATCTGACGGTCCACACATACGGTACGATCTATCCTCAGATCCGTCGTCAAACTCCCGAATCGTCAGACCGATTGTAGGACTCCACACACGGAACGATTTATCGTCAGATCTGTCGTTGAGACCAATCGTTCAGATTCGTCGTTGAGATCTTGGTTGAGACGATTCGTTCAGACCGGTCTCCAGATTTACAAATCGTTCGACTGATTTTAAGGCAGCCACACACGGAGCAATTTGTCGTCAAATCCGTCTTCAGAGACCAAATTGTTCGACAGATCTGACCGTGTATGGGTAAATGTGAAGCGATTTCTCGAATCGTCCGATCTGTTGTGGTCTTCTGGGATTCCCAACAACTTTCGGCGTCGTCGACAGATATTTTGCACGTGTTCACTATGGCAGCACAATTTTTTAAAAATGAATTCGCGTAAATGAAGTGATTATAAATAAATATATTAATTTATTTATTGTTTAGAAATTAATTCATATTCTTAATATAAATAAATTTATATATATTTAAATTATTATTAATTTTATATTATAAATAGCATATCAGTTTTAGGTAATGAAATAAAATGGTATCTCAATTGAAATTTTCGTTTTTATGATAATTTACAGAATAGTAAAGTTCGTGGTGCGAGTTTGTTTCCGTTTCTCGATATAGTTCGCTATCGAATACACTCCTCTACACACTTCACAACGTTACTTCAAATACACAAGTTTATTTACAACACAAAAAATATATATACAGTTATATGCAAAGTAAAGGTTTGTTTTTATTACATGCTCTCTCCCCTCTCGAGTTTGAATTAAAAAAAGGGAGACAAAGCGACCGGGGAATAACATCAAGGTATACTTAGCCCCTCCCTAAATTGGTCTAATTACTTCCGGCAGCCTCCCACTGGGGAAGTCCAAAAGTCCAAATCCCGACAATTATATAGAAATTTTAAGTTGTTTTTGTTTAGTTAAGTCTTCGGCATGCCTTGCAGTGTATTCTAGACCAAGAGATAAATTCTCTCATAATCGTATGTTCTCAAAATTTATGGAGATAACTCTTTCGATAGTTCAAGATAAGTATTTTCGGACATTCTCAAATAATTATCCCAATCTTCTCAGTGAAATCTCAATTCCTTCATCAAATTAGTATGTGAAAAACGTTTTCTTTTCAAAAGCCAATCTTTACTCCATACTTTTTTTCGTTCTATTTTTTCTTTAAAGTAACAAAGTCAAAGCTGCATACGAAAGTATCTCGCACTCCAAGCTCACAACACACTCTGTAGTGATTGTTGACGACGATCTGAACGATTGGTCTCAACGACGGATCTGGCGATAAATCGTTCCGTGTGTGGAGTCCTACAATCGGTCTGACGATTCAGCAGTTTGACGACGGATCTGAGGATATATTTCACCGTGTATGCGGATCGTCAGTCGAAGACGATCCGTCGTTACAACAGATATGACAAATCGCACCGTGTGTGGGAACATACAATCCGTCTGACCAACCTGAAATTTGGCGACCGATCTGACGACAAATCGTTTCGATCGGTCGTTATCTGACGGTCCACACACACGATGCGATCTATCCTCAGATCCGTCGTCAAACTGCCGAATCGTCAGACCGATTGTAGGACTCCACACACGGAACGATTTATCGTCAGATCTGTCGTTGAGATCAATCGTTCAGATCCGTTGAGACCTTGGTTGAGACGGATCGTTCAGACCAGTCGCCAGATTTACAAATCGTTCGACTGATTTTAAGGCAGCCACACACGGAGCAATTTGTTATCAAATCCGTCGTCACAGACCAAATTGTTCGACGGATCTGACCGTGTATGGGTAAATGTGAAGCGATTTCTCGAATCGTCCGATCTGTTGTGGTCTTCTGGGATTCCCAACAACTTTCGGCGTCGTCGACAGATATTTTGCGTCTGTTCACTATGGCAGCAAAAATTTTTAAAAATGAATTCGCATAAATGGATTATAAATAAATATATTAATTTATTTATTGTTTGTTTAGAAATTAATTCATATTCTTAATATGAATTAATTTCTAAAATATAAATATAAATAAATTTATATATATTTAAATTATTATTAATTTTATATTATATATAGCATA
>AYEL01088735.1:0-23521 GCA_000484575.1 Olivierus martensii
TCTGTTTTGAGTAGGCGATGATGTCAATAAGCATGCTACGAAGATTCCCATTCGTCATTACTGTCCGTTTCATCGTCCGAGCCATTTATTGAAAACATTAAAGGTTCTATCACATTTTCTTCTATGAATCTGTCCTTTTCCCAGCTTATATTTCAGCCAATAACAAGTATTCCTAACCAACGATATTTATTTTTTGAAAATAAGACGAATAATTTGCTACTAAAAACCCTTAACATTTTGATTTATTTTAATGAAAGTAAAATTATTAACTGTATTTTCTTAGAAAACAGTAACCACTTCCGGTACTACTTTGCGCGGATTGCCTCCAAGGTCATGCACAAGGTTAGGCTGAACAGACTATACCAAATATTCCAGAAAAATCAGTAATTGTCAAGGACAATGCTCCTTATCATTCAAAAGAATTAGAGAAAGATCCAACGACTGCATCCCGAAAAAGTGAACTGATAGCATGGCTTAATAAAAAAAGGCATTGCCCATTCTTCCAGTATGATAAAGGAGAATTATATGATATAATCAAGCTACATAAGCCAAGAAACAAAATTTATGAAATCGATGAACTGGCAAAATCTCGAATTCATACCGTTTTACGATTACCTCCCTATCATTGTGATTTGAATCCGATAGAGTTAATTTGGGCAAAAGTTAAAGAAAAAGTTAGATCAACAAATGTAACATTTAAGTTAGCTGATGTGGAACAATTGACGTCTTCGTCTATTCAGTGCATTACAAGTTCCAATTGGAAAAATGCAACAACACATTTTAAACTTAGAAAAATTATATTGGGATACAGATCATGTGGAACCACTTATCATTAATTTTTCGGGTGATTCGGATAATAGCAGCAGTGAAGATGAGCTCGGAGTTAGCGAAATTCCATATACACCCTAGCTTTGAATGTGCAGTTTTAAACAGTCCTTTTCAGGACTAAACATTTTGGTAAAGAGTAGCCGAATTTACATTTAATAAACAAATTGCAAATTCTTATTTTCTAATAAAATGAAAGCAACTATTACATAAATAAAAATATGTTTTACGCTTAATGTACTTTTATGGTTTTATTTTAGCGATATAACTATAAATGCGATCCTGCCGGGTTCGTTGTCATGGCAATCCGAGATCGTCACGTGACCGTTCTAGAAGAGAGCAAGCGACTTTATTTTAGCGATATAACTATAAATGCGATCCTGCCGGGTTGGTTGTCATGGCAATCCGAGATCGTCACGTGACCGTTCTAGAAGAGAGCAAGCGATCACCGAATATGACCTTGAAATTTCAACTTTCGTTGAACAGAGTATAAGTAACACTGAAAAATAATAATGTCAGGAGTTTATAATGTCTTATCAAGGAGCTTATCTCCTTAAGGATTTCTACAACAAACAGTACTGACAATCTCATAACTCACTCAACATTTCAGTTCAAAATGTTGAATGGGCCGACATCATACTGATTTATAAAGTAAATGGTAGTACCATTTATCAACCTTTTAGAATAATTCTCAAAATGTTATATTCAAAAGAAATATATTCATATTTAAAGGAATTTTACTTGAAAGTGTCAACTACTTAGTGACATGTCAATTACCAGTGCTTTTGCTTTATATATCAATATATTCATTTAAGTGTCTTAGATACAATTTATAAGTGATCATTTTTTTCACTTAAGTCCACCAACAAAGTATCTCACAAATAAAACAGCACACAAAAAATTTTATTGGATCTTTTTCATCCATATTTTGGAGCTCTCAGTGATCCAATTAAAAAACATCAGCTAGTTTGCAATTTAAAATACCTATTATTTATGGAGCATCATACTTGACTTTTTTCAATAAAAATAACTAAAATGACTAACAATACTTACCAATTATAAAATCAACTAAATGCCCATAATTTTATTTTGAAGGATCATTTTGTAATAAAATTCATAGTAGAATTTCAAAATTAATAAACAGTAAGTTAACTGGATGGCCAGCTGGAAGTCTGGCCATCTAGTCGACTGACTCAAATTGTCTCAAATACAGGTTCAATTTCAGTGTCCAAATCTCCATTTTAGAAGAAATTGGCCCAGTTTGTTGAATGCTATTCTTTACCTGATGGCCAATACAACAATAGTGTGGATATTGGAATGCACACCACTTAGCAAGTTCCAGTTAGAAATCTTAAAATGAATAAAATACAGGCAATTCCCAACTTATGTAAATCCAACATATGTAGATTTATACTTATTTGTAAAGTTAGTTTTAATTAACAAGCCTGACCTGAAGCTGTACTCTTCCATAAAACTGGAGGTGTGGGACTCTGAATCCTCCAAGTTTGTAAGTGACTGCATCATCATACAATTTATGCTCTTTTTCTTTAATTCAACTATTTTCATTGTTACATCTTTGTAAATATATTACAAAGATGTAACAATATACTGTACAAGATATGTTTCGACATACATATATTTAATATACATAGGGTTTTGCAGAATGATCCATTTATATAAATAGAGGATTGCCTGTATAAAATCATTCCCTTATAATTTTAATGTTCTTGGATATTCATATTTTTTTGAACAGAGAAAAAAGCAAATACAGAAGACCAGTTATACAAACATCTACACACACAAACAAGCATACAAACAGTTAAAAATGAATAAAAACAACATTGGTAAGCTCTCTCTTTTTTTATTGTAAGATATATGAAGGGGATACAATATTGTTAAGTAACAGCAGACTACATTGCATATGACTTTCAATATTTTGTCTGTGATCAAATTATGGATTTGCTTGTCTGGTTGAATAAAACACCCAAAATAATTTGTTTCTTTTGATGACTTAGAAAACAAAATAGAAACTGTATTAATGCCATTGGTGACTAGAATTTGTTAAGTCCAAGAATAAATAAGCTTTTAAAACAAAACTGCTGGTCGTCATATATGACGATTTCATTCCCCTTCAAATCTGAGAGAACTCGGGATCATGTTATGCACTGCACTTTAGGCAATGCAAATCTTCACTCATTCATCTGCAGAAGCAAGTATTTAACTGCTCTTTTTGCATGATGGTTTTTCATATATTCTGCAATTTTTATAGTGACAGACTTTCTTCAAAGGCAACCCAAACACGATCCCTCAAAGAGTTACCATTGGTCGATGCTTTCTTTAAACTAATGGAGGAATATTAATTCCAGTCAACATTAGTATAGTCATATTGTATTCATTATTTTTTCTTTTTTGGTTCATACAGATTTATTGGATCAAACAGAAAAATAAGGAATAATATTGTGAGGATAATAACTGACTAGGATTATGGAGTAGAAACAAAACATTACACAGTCTACATTAAATTTGAGAATAAATCTGGGGGGAAAAGTGTCTAAAGCTGATATAAGTTGGGAAAGAGAAATTAATTTAGATTCTAATTTAATGCTTATTTCCCTTCTGTGAAGGCCAACTGCTAGAAATAGGCAATCCATGCTGCACTTTTCCTCGTCTTCTCTTCCGACGAATACATTTATTTGAAATATCTTTAGACATTTCCTTTTCTAGGTCCTTTATAAAAACGATATATATAAATTAGTTTTTTATCAATTATAAATTAATATTAAATATTTCACTTACCTGTGGAGCTGACGTCGAAAGAGATGGAAAATCAGTTTCAGAGTCTAAAGTATAGTTGCACTTTCTATGACGACATTCTTCATGTCTAAAATTTCCTTCACTAAAAAAAGACAATTTATCATTATATAATGTTGTAGCATATGAAAAATACAAATACAATAATAAATATTAGCATTTTTAAACAATTTAAAATTTTTCTTAATACCTGGAATATCCATGAAGAAATGGACAAGTAATGCCTTTAAAGCATGATCCTTCTTCCCAAAATCTACATGTTATTTTACTCAAATTATGTGAATATTTGCAGTCAGTACGACGGCAACTTCCTTCCAAATAGAAACTGCAAGGTTTCTTTTGGGACATTACTCCTAAAAATTGACAGATGTTAACCACTTTACAACAAAAATTAAATATTTATTGTTATACTTACTATGTCTGCTTTTGGTTTTTCGAGTATGTGGTGTACTAAAAGAACGACTATTGCGCCTCCATTCATCTTCAAGATCTGAAGAATAAAGAACTTTATCTGCTGGTACTAATGGAAATATATTTCCACTTTCCAAATCCTATAATTAAACATAATTAAAACAATTTTTATTTTTGTTAAATAAATATTTGGTAAGTGTAATAGATTCCAACAAATACTTATTTCAAATAATTTAATAATAGTTCTTAAATCACCAAGAATTAAAATGTATTATATTATTGTATTTTTATATATAATTGATCTATTTAAATTGAACAGATGATCTTAAATTAGATTAAGCAAATTTTCTTTTATTTAAATTATCAAAGATTATATTGAATTTTTCCTACAGTAAACTTTCCAAATGCAAAGAAGGAAATATTATTATAGAAAAATTTTAGTTAAAAAACAAAAATAGCTCACTTCATAGTGGAACTTTAAAATTAATACAGTCAGTTGGATGGATGGCAGGTAGAAATTTGCTGCACATCCATCTTAGCAGATACAGATTCACATGGATAACATCAATTATATTTGTAATTTTAATGTTTTATGACATACTATTAGATTGCAGTTTTATAAAAAATTAGAATTGCAATATGATTATCCATGTCATGTCTATAATGACTATTAGCAAATTTTTATTTGTTAGCTAAAATGCTTTTAAAATATATATTAAAGGCAACAATTCTCTATGCTAATGTTCAAGCAACTTATTTTAATCAGAAATCGAGAAAATATTTTTCGGAAATAATTTTATTCCATTACCTTCAAAGGTAATATTAAACTCTAAATGACAAAATATAATAAATAGCATTAATTCCATATGAGTAAAAAATTCACCATCAACTTTTTCTATAAAAAAGTAAGGAAATTCAGTTAAATTTTGAAAAGTCAGCATCATTCCTCATATAGAATAAATCCTTCATTCTGTCAAAAAGAGCTTTTTTACTTGAATGTTTTGTATATCTTTCCAATAATATATTTTGCAGATACAAAAATATTTGGCATAATGTGAGATTCATTATAATATGGTTTAAAATTTGACCCTGAGGATTTAATAAGAGCAAAATGATTCATTATTATGTGATAGTATATTAACTACGTAATTTCATAAAAATTCTAAAAATTTTATCTTAGAAATTTTTATACAATATTATATATGGTAGATACTCATTTAATATTGGGATTAGGTTCCTGAAAATTACAACTAATCAAAATGACATTAACTGAAACTAGAAATCCATAGATCTAGTGTTGTAAATTAGGGTTACATTCCTAGAATGTTTTTTTTTAGTACTAGAAGGAATACTATTTACTAATTTTTGTCATCTAATCATTAATGTATTGTTCAATAATGGAATAAAATGAATGAAAAGCATGATTTAATTGTAAATTTAAATTAAAAATGTTACATAGCAGTTATATAATTATAATTTTCAAGAAAGATAATTAGATAATTATTTTTTAATAAAAGATACTTTAGAATTCAATTGCTCACCACACTTAGAGAGACACATGATTAACCGTTAAACTCCATCTCTACCACCTGCTGGTTACAAATTAATCCAAAGAGCTTTTAATATATACAGTACTGATGAACTTAGAGAAGTGAATCACCTTAACATGCTCCTGTGGATTAATGCAGACAAATACAATACCAAAAGGAATATTTGTTTAGTCATTTCTATTGGTGGATGGTGTCTTATTGGGGTTTGCCTATTCCATTAGCATAGGAAAGATCCATTCTGCCAAGTTTCTTGGCGGTCAGTGAGAGTGGCAGCTTAATGGGGAGCATCTTATCATGATTTGAATGTATTTGTAATTCATATAATGAAAAAACAATGAAAATGATTCAATAAAATTAAATTATTTTTTAAATCAGTATTAAATGAAAAACATTTGAATAAAAAAAATCAATCATTTTATCAGATTTTTAAAAATAATTATTTTCATTACATTATAAATATTTAAGAAGTGTAGTCTGATCAAACTAGTATGATAGGCATATCCATGTGATGGTAGAAGCTGTATTATAAGAATTAAGTGAAGACTAAGGAGACTTGATTTCCCTCTTTAGTTTTTATGATTATTGAAAAATTTGTTATATTTCTGGACAAGGTAAAATTTTCTTCTAAATGGTTCCAGGATGGCCTTGAATTATAAAAATTATCCTTTTTATAATAACTAACATTTATAATTCTACTGGGAAGAGTAACTGACCATCCATTCTATTCTGTTTGGACTTTCTGTTAATTGCTAGTAAACACTGTTAAAATAGGAAGAACTTAGCAATATATCAGTTCTTCATTGTTACTGGTTTAAAAACTAACATCACATGATAATTTTTTTTAGGGTAAAACTTAGTACACAGACTATAAACAGGTTAGAATTTAGTTTCTGAAACTGTAATGTTTTCAAAAATTCAAATTGACATGCTGAAACTAAGGAAAAGCTTGGGAAAGTTCGAGCTGTTCAAGCTTTTTTGATGATTATTAATTCATTGAGCTTGAAAAAACAAAGCACAAACTGAACAACAAATTATTGCACAGTTTGTACTTTATTTTTGTTTTATGATACATGGATTGCCTGGATCAAAATTTCAGCACCTGGATCAAAATTTCAGCAAATACAATGTTTGTAACAAGCAGTATCAGAAAAAACTAAAATTATCTATTTTCCAAACATATCCTTTATTTTCCATTTATTATAGCATTTGAAATCTATTGGCTTTGTGTCTAATTTTAATAGTGAATTAAACAGCATAAATTCATGATAATATCAGCATCATGGAGAATAAAATTAGAAAAAATTATTTTTTATATAAATTTTAATAGAAATTAAATAACCAATTTTCATAAATTTTTAAGTTATTTCTTTTGTCAAGTTATTCAAGATCAATTAACTGATCATGTGACTTTTCCCATTATTCAATTTTACATCTTTCTGATGAAAATTCAAAATTTCAGTTTCATATTAATTGAAAATAATCAACAATAGTTCTGTATTTTTAATGCAATAAGAAAAAAATTCATTTATTTTAGGGCAATATATTAGATAAATATTTAATCTAAATGAAATATATACACAATAATGAAATCCTCTATGGAATCAATCATATTTAAAATGATTGATTTTTATTCAAATCTGTCCCTCAAAATGATGATAGATAGATAGCCAGTCAAAGTCCCTCAAAATGATAAATCGTAAATATTATTCAATTTAAACAAAATTTATGTATATTATTAAAATCTATTAAAAGATCGTATGTGATAAAAATAATTAAAATTGATTCATTATTATTCTGTAATAAATGAATCCATTTTGCTGAAGCAAAAGTTTTTAATTCAAGTATTTATAGAGAGGATGACTATTTGATAATTAAAAATTAGTGTATTAAAATTAATTTTATCGTTATATCTACTACTTACTGAATTAGTAAGACCAAACGAATTATTGTATTGATCTGGAAAACTTTTTGAATCTGATGAGTCCCAACCATTAAATTCTTGTTTGTCACCACTGTAATCATAATAAAATTCAGGAAGTTCCAGGTCTTCACTCCATTGTTTACTCTCCAAAAAATATTCGTTTTCATATCCACAATAAGTGCCAAATATTGTTTCAGGACTTTCCACATCACTGCTGCAAGATGCATTCTTAATTCTTGTAATATCTCTGAACAATTCTTCTTCTTCTTCTTCAATTTCTTTTTTTAATGCTTCAAGATTCTTTTTTATATCTAATTTTTCCATATCTTTTGATGATATGATATCATTTAGATTATTAATATTTTGCCAGGATGTAAAAGTATTTTCATTTAAATTCCAGTCGTCACTACTATCATTTGTGCTCCATCTCCACATTTCTACACTTTCAGATATATTTTCAGAAGAAAGAAATTGTTCTACATTAGTATTATTGAGATCTTTATTACTATCAATAGAATTCAGTTTTTCAATGAGATTTCTTATTTCATTTATGTCATCAATTTGTGATTGGTTATTTATACAATCAAAATTTGGAATTTCTGTATTGGTGGCTTTTTCCTTATAATAATTATTTTTCCAAATTTCTACAAATTCTGATAATTCTAAATTATTTGATTCCGTTTCATTGTTATATATCTTTTTATTATTTTCAAAATGATTTTTTTCGGGTAGTTCTTTAAATGAAGCAGTGTGAATATTATTTTGATTCTCATAATAAACATCTTGTTTTTTGTTTAAATATTCATCCATCTCTAATAAATAATTGTGTTTTGTTTGGATTTCGGGACAATTTTCTGTTTCAGGCAAAATAATTAAATTATCAAATTCACATTCTTCTGGTGAATCTGCATTTACAGTAAGCATCATTGTAACATTTCCATCTATATTTTCCATTTCTAATGAATCCTGATGAATTGGCTGAAAATGGGTCTTTGGAGAAGTAAGCAGATCATCAGAATCTGAAGATGGAGGCTCAAGTAACTCAAGTTCTGTAGTTTCTTGTTCAAAAGATGAAATTTTATTTATTTCTTTTAAAATTTTTGGTTTAGGAGAAGGTGTAACTTCTACAAAGAGACTTTCACCTTTGTGATAAGTGAGAGTGCATTTAGCTTTATTAAGAGATGTTTTGTTTCCAAATGTGGCATGAATACAATCATCAGAACACCAATGATTATGCTGAATATAATGACATGATTCAGCAAAACTTTTTGGCTCATCTACAGTCCAAGGAAGGGAATGACTTTGCACATCATCAACATTGTAATCTCTGTGTTTCTCATTAGATTCTAGAGGCAAAATTGAAACGGATGATGGAGTTGCCCATAATGAATATATACCATTTTTATCTAAACAATCATCATCATCATCATCATACAAGTTATTTTTCCAAAGATTGAAATTTGAAAAATTCTCTATATCTTCTTCTGGCTTTATTTTTTCAGAATTCACTGCTGGAAAAATATGAGGAAACTGATCAATAATAATTTCACTATTTTCAAATTCTTCAATAAAATCATCATCACCATCATCTTGTAAATAGTTAACACTGTCTTCTAATGCTAGTTTTTCATTTTTCATCTCTGTTTGAGATGCCATGTTATTTGTCAGAAGATAAGCCAATGGAAACAAATTTGATGATGATGTGCTAAGCAATTTAAAATCATCTGGACTGACAGTCCAAATAGACTTGATATCTTTTATAGATTGTTCCAAAAATTTTAAGGAAAAACATGACTTTTTTAAATTATTTTCTTTTAATGAGACTTCAAATATAAGAGGATAATTAAATTCTAAACTTCTATTGGCTGAATCAGTTATATTCTGAGACCAAATTGATGCTAACTGATTATTAAATTTACCAGCAAACTTATCATAAATATAATCTTCTTTCTCTAATGAATCATTAAATGAAACACTTAATGTTGCTGGATGTGCCAAAACATCTAATTCTTTTGCATTTATAATTATATTATCCCAAGAATCATCATAATCTTCCAATTTATTTTCAGTAAGACTTATATCATTGGCAGAAACAGTGTCTTGTGAATTACTTTCATTTAAATTAATCTCATCTACTTTATATGAACTGCATAGATCAATCTGTGTTTGTGACTCTTCAATTTTATTAAATATCTTCTTTTCACCTATATTTATTGGAGTAAAAGGTAAACATTTTACAGATATGGGTATTCGATGTACTGACATCTTTAATTTGGGAACAATAAATGAAGGTTTACTATCATTTCTATAATCCAAATTTTTCTTTGATATTTCTAATTTCAGCATATCATCATCATCATCATCAATTTCTTTATCTGACATATCACTATGCTTATCAAAATTATCACAGTCTGAGCAAATTTCTTCTTCTGATGGTGTATCCATATATTCTCTAACATAAAAAGAACTTCCAATTCCATTTTGAAAACTATTTTTCTTTTTTTCCCACACAGATTCCACTTTCTTGCTCTCTTGCTGTTGGCACAGCTGGGCCAATGGTTCAATTTTGCCACAAAGAGCTGGAAAGGCTGCATAGTACCTATAAATATATCTTTTTTTTTATAACAAAATAAAATATTAAAAACAAATAAAAAATAAATATACATACTTTTCTGCTTGTTCCTGGGGAGATGAAAGTAACACTTTTGATCCGAAATCTTCCTTTGAACAATCCTTTAAATTAACTAGAAGAAAAAAATATTTCATTCATTGTAATTCAATTAATAGTTTTGGATATTTTTATTCTCTTCAATAAAATCATAAAATTATCATATCAAAGAATTTGGTACTAAGCACAAAAGCAAAATAATCACTATTATTTATTGACAAATATTTTATGAATTCTTATCCAGATATGTTCAAGAGAACTTTCAAATTTTCTAATATATGAAAATCATCTTAAATTATAAATAAAAATACATTATTATTAAATTAGTTCAAGCTCAAAAAATCCAAACAGAATTATAGAAAAAGTATATATGAATAACTTTATTATTGTTCAAAGTGCTAATCTGATGTTGTCTCATTAGAATGGAACATTTTCTTTTAAAATTCTATCTTATATTAATTTCTTAATTCAACCACTACATGACTACATGAAGTGCTTAAAATTAATTATAGAAAATTAAATACCAGATCAGAATGAAATATGATGCATTTAGATCAAATATCTAAGATAATTTTTCTGTCAGGATTTTATAAGCTATGCTTGATCACTAATATTTTGATGGCCAACAAAAATCTTTTGCATATATGGATGCTCTTGGTTTATTTTTAATAAATTTTCAATTATGCATAAATTTATGTGAAAAATATATGGTTGAAGATAAAGAAAAAACTGTGTTCATTACAAACCAAGGGCTCTATCAATTCTTAGTTATGCCCTTCGGCACTGTCGTGGGCGGGACGGCGGGATTCTTCAAGAAATGTGGAACTGTCCCGCGAATTGTGTGACACTTGGAGGGTCTATAATATCTGCTATAATTTGTATCTGCTATATTATTTTTATATTAATTGAGCTTGTTATCTGGAAGAAAATATTCAAAATTAAATTAATATTCAAGAAATAATTACTATTTAAAATTTACAATTAAATTTTTAAAAGACTTTTGGATGATTTTGTTTTCATTTGGATTTTTAATTTAATTTCTTTTAATTTCTTTTAAATTGCAAAATTTTTAAAAGTTTGACTTTCTTTAATATATAGAAAATAGAATTTTATTTTAATTTAGTCCATAAGTGTTCAAGTTATATTTGAAACAAAACCTGTAACTGTGATGACCATATTTTTTGGAAAAAATAAAGGAAAAATCAAAAATTGTTTCACAGTAAGACAAAGCAGGTTGCATTTATTTGTTTCATTAAAACAAAAAAACCTTATTACATTTATTATAAAATATAACAAACAGTACCAATAGTAAATAACACAATGTAATGAAGAATACAATGTTTTAAACAATCATATTATACTTTAAGAAAATTTAATTTTTATATTTTTCATGAAAATGAATTTTTTTAATAAATCAGATTTGTGTTTTAATTCATAAAACTCTATCAGGGCTGTCCAATTACAATGAACCCAAGAGCCAAAGCTGTGTTTACTAGAGATATGGAGAGCCACAGTTTCAAAAGAGGGGGAGGGGCTTTGGTACTTGATATGCTATTGTCTGAACAAACGGAACGCATAAATATAACGCTTTTTGGAAACCAATTTTATTTCCAGATTAACAAACCTTATTATAAAATTATATTTACCAGATTGCATCCAATAAACATGTTAACAAAAAGTTATAAAATATCAATATAAACAGTTAAAAAATATAAAAATACTACGTATGTACCTATTTAATGTGATAAATGAGGGCGGGCAGCAACATTTACCAGGGCTGGATATTTACATCCATTCCTGTTGTAGCTATCTGAATATGTAAAGAAGAGAATCTCTAAGGCAGGTTCTGAATTGATTCTTAACTATCTTCCTGTTAGAAAATGCACTTTCACACAAATAAGTACTACAAACGTTGATATTACTTTTCGACCAAAATCATAAAAGTTAGGAAAACATTCGTTAAACAAAGCAGTTAACCCATATGATTTGTTACGAAAAAGTCATTTTCCCACCGCTACTAATATACTCGATTTTCATTTTCTATTTTGTTTTTTCTCACTCATTTCACAAATGCAACAAACTCGTGGTAAAATAAAAATAAAATAAAATTAAAACATAAAATTAAATTAAATTAAACAGTAAAATAAAATTAAAACAGAATCTCACAACTACGGTCACAAAACTGAAATGGTGTGTATTAGAAACCAAAAAATAACTAAAATACAATCACAATTCAAAACCTTAAACTGAAATAGCTAAAAAGTAAAATTGACGTGACTGAAAGTCTTATAAAAGTATGATGTCATTGATAGCTTGTTGATCATCAAATAATTACTAATAATTAAAAGAATTAATTAATTGAGTAATATACAGTAATTCAATTTTAGGATTCTTTTTATTAATCTCTTAAAAAGTAATAAATAAAAGTGGAAAAAACATTAAAAAGTAATATTATATCACAAATTGTGAAAGCCTCGCAGGCTGCACAAAATGGCTTGGCAGGCTGCATGCGACCCATGGGCCACCTTTTGGACAGTTCTGCTCTATACGTATCATGTTGAAGTTACATTTGTTTGTAAATACATGCTTCCAATGCTTCAACTTTTAATTGGCTTTTCTCAGTGATTTTGTATATTATTCACTAATGAAAATATTCATCCAGTAGGGGCATTAGATCCAGGGAAACAGAAGCAAAATTTAATGATTTTTAAAATGTTTTTATATATATATATTTGTCTGTAAAATATTAAATTCCAACCCATGTATGTTAGCAAGACTGATTTTGTTGCCATTTTTTGATATTTTCACAAGTGACAAAACAAACAAACATGACAATGCCACAGAAAATGACAGTGTCATGTTTCTGTCGACTATCTACTACAGCGCTTCTCAAACTTTTTTCATTCACGACCCCATTTTTCATTATGAGATTTTTCGTGACCCCAGGTATTAAATATGAAATCGACCCTATTTTTCATTGCGAGATTTTTCGCGACCCCAAGTATTAAATATGAAATATATTACGAGATTTTTCGCGATCCCAGGTATTAAATATGAAATAAAACATACAAATCTTTTTCGTGACCCCAGGTATTAAATATGAAATAAAACATACAAGTACAATCATTTACACACTTATTAAGATGGTCACTTATACTTTAAACACTTATACATAAATCATTTACACACTTATAATATCACTTATTAAGATGAACACAATCTGCCAACTACACTGAAAATACATATGTTGTCATATGTTAAATATTGGGCAAGTGAAATTACATATAAACTGAAATTCAAGTATTTTAATTTAATTTTTGCATTATTTATAAACTGAAATTCAAGTGTTTGAATTTAATTTTTGCGACCCCCAGCATTTCGCTTCGTGACCCCAAATGGGGTCATGACCCATAGTTTGAGAAGCCCTGATCTATTACATGCTGGTATTCAACTTACTATTTCAATTCACAAAATAAAAAAGAAAATGACCATTTTAGAAAAAAATAAAGGACAAAGTAGCAAAATAAAAGACTGTTCTCTTAAATAATGTATAGTCACTATCTATAACTAGTATTTATGATATCTGTAAATATTGGATTGTAATATAATAGTTAATAAAACTTTGACTTGATATTTTTTCTTGCAAATCTTGCATAATCTTTTTGTTAGTGGACACAATAAAAATAACAAATCAAATGTAATTTAAATTATAACTATGGTTAGACTTGCTGTAATGTCTAGGTGCATTTATTTTTAATCATATAAATTTTCTAAATTGTGATAAAATATCACAATTTAGAACTTTTATAACTTTAAAATGTTTCTCAAAATGCATGTGAGCTGTGGACTTAAGGTCAACAAGTATAGAAATCTGTAAGGTTCCAATTTAGAACTTTTTTATAACTTTAAAATGTTTCTCAAAATGCATGTGAGCTGTGGACTTAAGGTCAACAAGTATAGAAATCTGTAAGGTTCCTATGATAATACTAAAAAAAAAGTTTCACTTATTATGAATAAATATGCAGTGGACTCTGTACAATGCAGGATACATTCTACATTTTACAAAATTTCATTATACGAGACACTCGTTATCAGACAATTTTATGCAAATATAAAGTTGTCTGAGTTTTTTTATAAATTTTTACATCTTTTATAACTATTTGCTTCCAGGGTTGCAGAGTAGGATGGCAAATGATCTGACTTCACCTTTAAAAAAAAAATCCGACTGACTCCTAAAATTTGTAAGGTCTGACTAATTCTTGACTCCAGGCAGTTTAAAAATCTGACTCCAACTCCACCCGAAAACCTCCAACTCTGCAACTCGGTTGCAAAATCAGATGGTAAATGATCCGACTCCTACTCTACCTTTTAAAAAAAAAATCCAACTCCAATTCCCTAAAATTTGTAACATGTGACTAGGCAGTTTAAAATTCTGACTCCACTCAAAAATCTCTAATTCCCAACTCTGACTCTACAATCCTATCAGCTTCATTAGATAATAAGTAAGCATGTGTATTCTGCATTTCTAAACAAAAAGTCAAAAAATATATCTAAATGTTAAATTTATCCTGTGTGTTATATGGGACTAGTTTATAGCATTATATAATACTAGTCACATTTTTTTGTCATATTGTACAAATTGCATTATACAGAAGTTAACTGTAATTCATATTCATAACCAGATTTAATATAATATAAAAATAAAGATTATATTCTAATTCTAATCTATAAATTAGATTATTTGTATATACTGAAAATAAAATAATCCAATACTGGATATCTGCAGCTGTCTTTTACTTTAAAAAGAGTTTATGGAGAGATCAAGTTTGAAAACTATTTTAAAACAAAAAGACAAAAAATAGTATAGTTCTAGCAAAAAATTTTGCATACTTTTATCAATACCGATATAGTATCAGAAGTAATATTTTCATTTTTATTTAGCCTAAGTATATCCAAACAAATTAATGTCAAAGCAATTTGCTAAGCTAAGAAAATAAACACCAGAAGGCAAAAAAGCCTGAGAAGGAAGCTGAATCTGCTTCATAAAATGATATTCATCATTTGACATCAACAAAAATAATACACAGGAAAACAGATTTGCATCATGAGAGAAAGTTGTTGCTTTACAAGATATGTGTACCATACTGCAGCTGCATCTTAGTATGTTAAGAAATGATAATACATTGAAAAAGCTTATGCAAAATATTGCTTTATAAGTTGATAATCTGTGCTCTACTATTCCAAATGATGATGGTATTTAAAAAAAATACTACTAAATTGTAATGATCCACATTCTTAGTCTGCTATTACAAAGAAAGTAATGTATCTCCTTGTTAAACATGATTCACATTAAGATGATAACATTAATTTTACAACTTTGGTATCAGATGATTCAGGACAAAAATTTACAAAGGATTACTTTTATGTTAAATTAATGGAGAAACAGTTAAAAAGAAATTAATTCTGATATTTTATTAATTGGATGAAATATTTCGCTTTTTTTTTGTGGGCTTTTGAATACAATCATATAATCTTTCAGAGCCATGAAAAGAATTCCATGAGGAATCTTCATTTTGTTATACCCCAATATGAAAATTCATCTGACCACCAAAATAATAAAGTGAAATGGAAAGTGATGGAAAAATATATATAAAAAATTCTTATGAGAGAAGTTTTAGCAAGTTAAAATTAATCAAGAATTAACCAAGGTTGACTGTCAGACTTTTTCCGTAGAAATAAAATCGATATATTTTATATATATTTTAAAAGGTATAATACAAAAATTTTCAATATTTTTCAATAGAATATAATATTTCTAAAGATATTATGATGTGATTAAAGAATTTGCTGAAATGAAAGCCAGTAACTTACAATTAAAATAATTATTTTAATTTGTAAATACACTATATATTTCTTATGTACACAAAGTTTATTTATAAATAAAATTTCTATTTCTATCATATTTATTTGTTTTATTTTTCCAAAAAATGGAGACCCAAAAATAAAATCTTATACAGGACACATGAAGAACTAGTAACAATACCGCTTGGCAAAAATCTTATATATAAATTTTCAAAGGGAGGGTTTTTAATTCAATCTCAAGTCTTCTAATTGGAAAGGCAAAGCATTTTCACTTGGCCAATCTGGTCAAATGTTCTTTATGCTGTATAATTTAATTAATATAATACATATAGACAATATTGTATACTTTCCTATCTAAAATATGGTTACTTTGTTTTCTATAATTATTATAGGTTTCCACTTTGTTTTATCTTTATTATGAAAGAAAATATAAAAAGATAGAACATTGTTCTTTTTTTACTGCTGTAAAATTTTTAATGTTTTAATTAATTTAGTTTTTATTGATGATGAAAATAGTAAAACATCTTTAACTGAGACAATATTAAATGAGGAGCTATTATGTCTATTAAAACATTCAAAATATTATTTTTGAATGTTTTAATAGATATAATAGCTCCTCATTTAACATAAAGTATAAAATAATGCATTATCTATATATTATTTTAAATACAGGTAGTTCTCAATTTATGAGTTCCTGATTAATAATTTCATGGATTTGCAAGTTTTTTTCAAAATATGAAGTTCAAAAAAATCAAAACTAATTGAACTTTAATTGCAAACAATATTAAATATTCATAAATAGGTATTTTTTTCAAATTACATAGCTGTATAATGCAGTATGACTAAGTCTGTAGTAGAAACTCCATTATGTGTTACAAAATTGAAGAAAAAGATTAAAATGGCAACATAAGAAGTGGAAGTAGTGTGTCCTCTAGCTACCATGATTTTATCAGCAAATTATATAAATAACTTCCATTCTTCAATTGTGTCAGGCTATAATTCATCTGTATAAAAAGCTCATCTATTTATCTATCACAGACTGTCCAAAAGGTGGCCCGCCAAGCCATTTTGTGTAGCCTGCGAGGCTTTCACAATCTGTGATATAATACTTTTTATGTTGTTTTTCACTTTTATTTATTACTTTTTTTAGAGATTAATAAAAAGAATCCTAACATTGAATTATATTAACTCAATTAATTAATCTCCTTAATTATTAGTAATTATTTAATGATCAACAAGCTATCAGTGACATCACATTTTTATAAGACTTTCAATCATATCAGTTTTAGTTTTAGTTATTTCGGTTTAAAGTTTTGAATTGTGACTGTATAATGGATGATTGGTTAATATATAATTCAGATAACGAACACTTTCATGAAAAATTTTTATGTTTGAATAATGAACACAAATTCAGATAACGAACACTTCATAGAACAAACTGTGACCTGTGGACTGACGGAATGATAGATGGGCCAGATGGCCGCATGGTAAAGCTGTGGCTTATCATCCTGGAGGATCCGGGTCTCACTCCTCCAATTTTTCAGGAGGGATTGGGATCCGGGCCCGGCCTGTTGAACCTCATTCTTTAACCATCCGGTTGACCCTATCATGGTGTTGACCAGCCTGTGATGAGTTCTATAAGTGGCCTCTGCCAGATAAAAATATCTTGTGAGGGTATGGCGGCTTAACTAACCTAAGGAATGACAGGCTTAGGTCTTGAGCGTTCATGGACTTATGGGTAAGGATGGGGGAACAGTAGTTTTTCCCGATTAAAATGAACTAGTAAGATATTTCGCATAAAACGCTGTAGTACTTGCAGGAAAGCACTTAGTTTGTATCGCCGATCTGAAAGATCAGTGTCATCTATACGTATACGTCCGATAAGGTCTATCGAAAAAAATTCGTGCAATTACATTTCATTAAAATCAAAAATAGTATATCTTAGTATATATAGCATATATACAAAGAGGGAGTTACTTCCTATTATCTCATAACATATTGTTCTCATTTTCATTTTAGTTAAGAGCGTTGAGGGCCACAAAAAATCTCATCGAGGGCCCATGCGGCCCGCAGGGCACCAGTTTGACACCCCTGATCTATGAGAACCAAACAGGACTAATGTAGTTAAACCTTCATTTACTCATCACTAATTCAAATGCTACTGTAGATAACTCATCATATAGGGAAGCAACTGAATGGTAAGAGGAGTGGAGATAGATAAGATTATGTTGGGAAGAATGGGAAGAGAAGAGAATAAATTTTGATAATTTGATACACTTATATATACTGCATATGTATACACACCATAGATGTAGCTAATTTTAGTTCAAAAGATCTGGTAACATTGCTTTCTGTAAGCACAATGTATATTGTTGTGAAAAAGAGAAACCAAATTTATCTTCCCCAATTTGCCATGAGGGCCCATGGTTTTGTTTATCCCATTCAAAAGCCTGCTATCGTGTAAGTCCAATAATTTCTAAATTATATATGCATCCCGAAATCAGAAATCTGCCAATGTCTTGGTAGTCTAAGGCATCAGGATAGTAACCCAAAGATCCTGGTTTGATTCCAGGATAAGGCAAATTTTTAATTTCGGGAAATTAGTAAAAATTAAGTTTACAGTGGGTGATCGATTAACAAGTTGTTTAGATAACGAACACTTTCGCGAAAGATTTTTATGTTCGGATAACGAATACTTCACAGAACAAACTGTGGGACTCACGGACTGATGGAATGACAGGTTGGTTGGATGGCCATGTGGGTTACCATCCTGGAGGATCCGGGTCCCATTCCTCCAATTTTTCAGGAAGGGTCCAAGCCCGGCCTGTTGAACCTCATCCTTCAACCATCTGGTTGACCCCATCATGGGTGTTGGCCAGCCTGTGATGAGCTCTCTATAAGTAGCTGCTGCCAGATAAAAATATCTCATGAAGATATGGCAGCTTAACCTAACAGAATGATAGGCTTAGGCCTTGTGGGTTCATGGAGATATGGTTAAGGATGGGAGAACAGTAGTTTTTCCTGATTAAAATGTACTCGGAGACAACTTAAAACAAATCAAAGATTTATTAAAGAAGGTAAGAGGAGACAACGTAAAACAAATCAAAGATTTATTAAAGAAGGTAAGAGAGTGAAGACAATGTAAAACAAATCAAAGATTTATTAAAGAAGGTAAGAGAGAGAGACAACATAAAACAAATCAAAGATTTATTAAAGAAGGTAAGAGCTCAGAGACAATTTAAAACAAATCAAAGATTTATTAAAGAAGGTAAGAGAGATTTTACAATATTTTGGTCTTAGAATGAACCCATACCAGGATGAGGTCAATAGGCTTGGGATCTCTATCACGACAATGCTATTAATCACTTCCAAAAAATCACGAAGAGAGAAAAGCAATCGATATTGGACAGATTCTTTAATGGAAAATGAACATAATAGATTAAAATGCAAGACAATGTATGTATATATTATGGTTATTACATATAATCGTAGTAAGAAATTATATAATTATTTTTTTCTGGTCTTCAGAACTCATACCAGGATGAGGTCAATAGGCTTGGGATCTCTATCACGACAATGCTATTAATCACTTCCGAAAAATCCTGAAGAGAGGAAAGTAATAGAAATTGGTTAGATTCTTTAACGGAAAATAAACATAATAGATTAAATTGCAAGACTATATATTTATATATTATTGTTACTACATCAAGAGAGGAAAGTAATAGAAATTGGTCAGATTCTTTAACAGAAAATAAACATAATAGATTAAATTGCAAGACTATATATTTATATATTATTGTTACTACACTGTTAACGAACAATTCAGATAACAAACATTTTCTTAGAATGGATTATGTTCATTAACCGATCACCCACTGTAATTACTAAATAAAAGATGGCAATACCTTAGTCTAAATTTAAATAATTATTAATCCAATAGATGGTGGCACCATAGCATAAAGAAATTAATTATTATTAATTTGGCAGTTAATTCAAAAATAAATCATTAGGGGTAATTTGGCTGGCTAAGATTGTTTGGGCAAAAGAGAGAATTTTAAAACTGCAATTTGGCATTGTCCTATTCAGTACATTGCAGTTGTATTTAGTTTTCAAAAAAGGACCATAATTAATTTCTGATGATTGTTCCTAAATGATTTCTGGCTAAAATTAATTTTGAAATAGTTTTTCTTTTTTATGAAATTTGAATATTTTTCAGAAAAATCAACTTTTGCACCCCTTTTTACTCCATATTCTAAATTATTGCATTTATGTTATTTGAATTATATGTTAAAATAAAGTTAATTATTGAAATTTTTTGCAAAAATTAATTTTTTACAGGATAAACTGTAAAATCTTAAAATTTAAAATGTATTATAATGCCAAAATATTATTGAATTCCATTTAGGCAATATTTTTTTTTTTTTATTAATCACTGCTTTTTTACTTCATTTTTTTTTTTTTTGAGAAAAATACATCAATGTAAACAAAGATCTGCCATTAAAAGGGGCATAGCACTTTGTTTTATTATTGCCATTCTTTTCCTGCCAAGCCTACTGTATTCCTGGAAGAATAGTACTGAGAGTAATGTGAGAGTCAACCATTAGGGATTCAATTAAACCAAAGTAGTTATTATTATAGCTGTTTATGTATGAGAGGAGATGATTTCTGTATGTGTATGTATATATATAAATTAGAGAATTTATTAAATATTAAAATAAAAATTATTGAAATGAAGAAAACAAAACAAATTAATAATAATAAGTATGGGCCGTCAAGAAATTTCGTAGGTATCTCGACGGTACTGAATTTACTGTTGTAACTGACCATGTGGCACTAAAGTGGTTACAAAGTTCCACAAACCTCACAGGTAGGCTAATGAGATGGGCATTAAGGTTACAAGAATTTAATTTTTCGGTAAAACACACCAAGGGAACAGAGAATCAGCTAGAAGATGAACTCTCCAGATCTCCCAATGCAAATGATAATGATAAGGAAGATGAATACTGATCCCGTATCTGTGCCATCCTTTCTATTTCCGGAAAAGATGAGTTAATTAATGCACAAAGGAACGACGATGAATGGAGAGGATTATATGAGTATTTAGCAACCGGCAAGCTACCTCCTGATCCAACATTATCCGCAGAAATAATAGGTAATTCAAGACATTATACCTTGACTAATGACATTTTGTATTATACTAGAAAAACAGGTAGATCTGGAGGCTTTAGACCCGTAATCCCCAAGGAACTTAGGAATGCTGTGTTACGTGAATTACACGACCATCCGACTGCCGGTCATCTCGGTGTCAGAAAAACTACGAAAAAGGTGCAACAAAGGTGCTATTGGCCAGCAATGACAGCCGACATTAAAGACTACGTGTTATCCTGTCACGTTTGTCAGACTGTTAAGTACGACCAACAACGTCCAGCCGGATTGATGCAAAGTGCACCAATTACAGAACCTGGTGATCAAGTAGGTGTAGATATCCTGGGTCCATACCCACGATCCAGGAAAAATAATAATTATATATTGGTAATGACTGATTACTTTAGTAAATGGGTTGAGCTGTTTCCCTTGAGACACATAAAAGCGGACACAGTAGTTAAATGTATGGTTAATGAATATTTTTGCAGATACGATCTACCAAAAACAGGAACGTATCTTTGCGCCGATTATAGTAGCGGTCGGCGGAAAGATACACTTTGATGGACTGCCTCACGCCACATTTTTCTCTTCTGCGTCATGAATTTATCCCGAATTTGATTGTTGATTAAGTGTTTATATTTGAATTATACCTCTTAATAATAGACAGATTAAACTATCTATCAATACTATCTTTATTTATAAAGTTTGGTTCCTTTTCGTTTTTACCCAGTTGGCAAGCACCCCTTGTAAGTACAAGGGTAATTTAACAATGGATTTATAAACAAATTATGGCAAATTAAAATATAATACTCTGTTTTTTTTAATCAAATGAGATTGGATTACAAAATAAATATTGAAAAAAAAAACAAAAACAATAGAAAAACAGGAATTTTTGCAGTTAGGAGAAAAAACATATGAAGGATTTCGATAAAATATTTCTTCTAACCCTATAACTGATAATAAATTATAGATAATTAATGCAAATTAATGTATCAAATTGATAATGCGTGACTGAAGATAATTACAGATGGTATGTGCCAGGTGCTGGGTTAAATGTCCTTCGATCAGAAAAACGTAATGCTACTGTCTATGAAAAAATAAGTAAAACACTCCTTAAAAGGATTAAAATAAGAGATGAATATTTCAATATTTCTTCCTGTAAAAGATCATTTAGTTCATTTAACAGTAAATATTTGATCAAAAGCTCTGTTTTGTTTCTTAATAATAACATATTGAATCATCCATCGTTAACTAAAGATCTTACCAGAAACGGAATCAGTGGCAATACATCATAACTATGTTTAATTGTCAGCATATCTAAACACCACTTTTATCATGGAGAAAGATAATTGTGATCAATTTTAACACCAGTTAAGTAAATTATGATTAACTATCCTATGTAAATGTAGCATAACAGAATGGCCAAATGAAATTTATAATCATACTTAAGCATAAATAAGTAAACCTAAGGCCAAAAGCATTATTTTTACCAAAAAGTAAATCATTTAATGAATTTTTCATTGGAATTTTATGGAAATTCAGCAAAAATAAAAAAATGTATGCATCTGCATATCATTGAAATTGCATAAGTCAAGGACCTGCTGTATTGTAATCACAGATAGATAAAATATTTCTCAAATGAAGTTTTTTTTCTCATAAGTTTCTTTATAAAAATAATGGTGAGGAAACCATTTATTTATAATCCTGCATTTGCTGTTGTACAACCTGGCCAAGGATTTTTACAAGAATCAAATTGGTGTCACATAATTGTCACAATTAGACTAATATCCGATGATTATTAGTCTAATTGTGATAGTGTTTCTGTATAGTTTACAAGGACAAATAATCTCAGACAGAAAAGATTTCTTGGATATTATTCTCAGGAAATCTGGAAAATTTTTTTTTTCAAAAACTTTTTTCACAGATGGCATGACCTAGATTCAGATTATTTGTTACCGTAAAATGGGGTAATTTTGCACCACTTTTCACATGTTATTTTTTGTTTCTTCCAAAATTTTGGCTTGTGATTAAAAATTAGTTCAAAAAATGTTATCACAGACTATGTACACATATTGGAGATTTAATGACATTTAGGATTGTAACAGTTAGGATATATTTTGGAGGACTTTAAGGATTATACATTAATGGTGCAATGTTACCCTGGTTAGGGGTTACTTTGCACTACCAATTTATTTCTGTGACAAAAAAGCTCCTTTAACACCGTGGTGCAATGTTAAAGCACCAAAGTGTTATTTAGCCATTATTCCTTCATGTGTAATTAAAAAAATATCTTTCTTCAGTATGACATACTATAAATACATGAAATAC
>AYEL01088736.1:0-18024 GCA_000484575.1 Olivierus martensii
GTCGCCTACACCGGGGAACGCCCTAGCATTATCTGAATCATGGGTACCACTCATCATAAAGACTTGGCAGGGTGTTTTTACGGCCGGATGCCCTTCCTGACGCCAACCCTCCTCCTTTATCCAGGCTTGGGACCGGCCAGTCAGCTATATGGCTTCTTGGGCGGAGTTACAGTCCCTTTACATATTAATACAAAATATTAAAAAAATAAACGAATTATGTAAAAAAATTCTTCACTTTTACTTGATTATCACACCATAATTTCAACATTTTTTCCATCTCAGCAATAATACCATGACATTTACAAATTATGCTTGAGTTCAAGGATTGAGCATTTTTCATCTCATCGAGAATTCTTTCTTTATATTTTATGATTGTTCTTACTGTGGATTCAGGTAGTTCAAACTTCTTTGCCAATTCAAAAATTTTCATTGTTTTCAAAATTTTTGATAATGTTAAGTTTACATTCCAAAGATATCATTTTCATTTTCTTACTAGATGCAGGAGAATCATATTTACTTCATTTTGACGACAGTTTTTTAAGGGTTTAGAAAATGTATAACAAAACAGTCTTAACTTTGGTCGATCGTAGAATCATAATCGTGCAAGTAGAGTTCGCACAAAATGCACCCAATGTGTATCACAGCAAGAGAAACACTGAAGATAGCATGCAGCAGTGTTGCCAAATGAAAAATCAAAAACCACGTAATTCTGAGTTCGTGTAAGTTGGGGTATTACTGTATTTAAATTTTAATACAATTGCTAAAATTTATTAGAACATTTTAAGAAAAAGTATTCTAAAGTGTTATTTTTGTATAGTTATTTGTATTTTATTCTGGCAGTTAGTTTTGTATCTACACTGGCATGTTGCCTGATATGAAAGATTTTAGGTTTGTTTAACATTGATCTAGACCAGCGTTTCTCAAACTGTGGGTCGCGACCCTAAAAGGGGTCGCGAAGCGAAATTCTGGGGTCGCAAAAATTAAATTCAAACACTTGAATTTCAGTTTATATAATGGGGTCGCAAAAATTAAATTCAAATACTTGAATTTCAGTTTATAAGGGTCGCAAAAATTAAATTCAAATACTTGAATTTCAGTTTATATGTAAGGAGTCGCAAAAATTAAATTCAAATACTTGAATTTCAGTTTATATGTAATTACAAAAATTAAATTCAAATACTTGAATTTCAGTTTATATGTAATTTCCACAAATGTCCAAACATTTAACTTCCAATATTTAACGTATGACAACATATGTATTTTCAATGTAGTTGGCTGTTGTGTTCATCTTAATAAGTGTGTAAATGACTTATATACTTGTACGTTTTAAATGTATGACAACATATGTATTTTCAGTGTAGTTGGCTGATTGTGTTCTTATGACAACATATGAATTTTCAGTGTAGTTGGCTGATTGTGTTCATCTGAAGTAAATGATTTATATACTTATATGTTTTATTCCATATTTAATACTTTGCCCAATATTTAACGTATGACAACACATGAATTTTCAGTGTAGTTGGTTGATTGTGTTCATCTTAATAAGTGTGTTATAAATTTTCAGTGTAGTTGGTTGATTGTGTTCATCTTAATAAGTGTGTAAATATACTTGTACGTTTTATTTCATATTTAATACCTGGGGTCGCGAAAGTAATTGGCTGATTGTGTTCATCTTAATAAGTGTATAAATGATGTAGTGATTGGTTGATTGTGTTCATCTTAATAAGTGTGTAAATGACTTATATACTTTCGTGGTTGTGTTCATCTTAATAAGTGTGTAAATGACTTATATACTTGTACGTTATTGTTCATCTTAATAAGTGTGTAAATGATTTATGTACTTGTATGTTTTTTGATTGTGTTCATTTTAATTAAGTGTGTAAATGATTTATATACCTGTATGTTTTATTTCATATTTAAATATGTGTATAAATGATTTATGTATTTGTATGTTTTATTTCATATTTAATACCTGGGATCGGGAAAAATGTCATAATGAAAAATGGGGTCATGAATGAAAAAAGTTGATGAAAAATCTCATAAATTAAAAATGGGGTCGCAAAAAATCTCGTAATGAAAAATGGGGTCGTGAATGAAAAAAGATGAGAAACGCTGATCTAGACTGTTACTATCATTAAGTAAAGATTCTAAGCTGGAAATATTGCAAAATTGCAATATTCAAAATTATCACTAATTATAACTAACCT
This sequence comes from Olivierus martensii, assembly GCA_000484575.1. Classification (NCBI taxonomy): domain Eukaryota; kingdom Metazoa; phylum Arthropoda; class Arachnida; order Scorpiones; family Buthidae; genus Olivierus; species Olivierus martensii. Next base: position 2,208 of record AYEL01088736.1, read on the forward strand.
AATCATTAAACAACTCTGCAAATTCTAGAGTCCTGCCTGGTCAGGTCTTCTAATTTTCAGAAAATAAATTCTGAAATAACTAAACTATTCTAACACTAATACAGCAAAACAGTCAACTATTCTAATATTTGTTCATTACAGTTATTAAAGTAATGAACAAATATTAGAACTAAAGATAAAAAAGTTATTACCACTTATAAACTAGGAAATTGAATAAATTCAAAAACAAAAAGTTAAATAATAAAAAATAAATTATCGAATCAATCACTTACAAAGTGTTAAAAAAGCTTTATTGAAATAATAATAAAGTACAACCAAATTTAGTAAAAAAAAACTTGTATAATTATCAATCTAAGATTCAAAACAACAATAAATTTATTTATCAAAAATATATATTCTATACTTCTGTACTTTGATACAAGAAAAAGTTGTTGATATTGCAAGAGAGAATTGATAGTCACTCATACAGCACACAATTTATCTTACCTCATTGCCTAGAAGCAAATATCCTTTTTATAACAATTTTTCAAATTATACATAAAGCAATTCATATCATCTTTTTTACAATTTGAAAATATTTATTTACGGATTATAAATCTTTGAAAAGAGATTATTCTTTAATTCTCAAATTGGATCAGTGATATTGTTTTAGAATAGATAATGTCACATGACTAGTGAATTTGTTCAAAAGATGACAGTTCCATTCCATAACTCATAATTTCTAATTTTCTGATGCAGAAGACATGAAATGCAATTTAATTAATTCTTAAACTAAATAAAATATTCAAAATAATTAGAAAGAAGAAATAAAAATTAATTAGGAAAGATTTGGGTTAAATCTTCACAATGTATATCTTGGGGTCTTGATTTCTCCTCATTGTTGAATGTAGGCTTGAATGCCTTAATATGTGAAAAATCCAGATAATTGTATTCCATCAAGTGAGGCTGAGTAGAGGCTTTTTTCATTGGGCTTCTGGCATGGTTTGGGGTCTACCTGTTTATGGAAGATCCATTTCAGTTTTTTATATAACTTGATCTTAATTTATTTTAATATCTTGCAGTTCTGTCCTCATTGCTAATATGACTTACTTTCTCATGTTTGAGAATATTCTGGCATTGTTTACAATATATTTTATAATAGTTATGCATAAGGACCTCTTTTTAACTTGTGCTAGAAAACTAAGTTAATAAACTGGTAGGTTGATCCAGAAGATAGTCATTGGAAAAAGTTTGTTGTGCAATCACTTCTTAAGTAACCCCAGCTTCTTTGTCATGCAGACTATCTTGTTACTAACAAGGGGAGGACACAGCTGACCCCCCACCGATTTTGATCCGCTTGCGTATGGATTATTGTTAATCTTGAATATTGCGACTTTGTAATTTTGCCCCAGTAAGAACTAGTGAATGCTTTTTTTATAGTCTATGAATGCCATACAGAATGGGATGTGATATTCTTTACATTTTTCTTTCAGTTAGTTGACAGTGTGCATATGATCCATTGTCAAATAGCCTTTTCAAAATCCAGTTTATTCTCATAGTTGATTTGATCCAATACTTGTTCCAATCTTCTTGTGAGAATGTTTATGAATGCTTTGTATATTGTCAACAATATACTGATAAATCTATAATATCTGAGATCTGCTTTATCTCCCTTCTTACATATTGATACTATGACTGCATTTTTTCAGTTGTTCACTATCTTCCTGTTTGTATACAGTTAGAAAATATCTTGGCAAGTTGCTTGCCAAGATATTCTCTGATTGCATTCCATGTATATTCCTCCTGTCAAGATTAAATTTAATCTTGACAGGAGAACTTTTCCTTCATTTAAGAGTTTAATGTGGATGTTTTTTTCTCCTGGAACTTTTTTGCACTTCATTTTCTTAACTGCATTTTCTACTTCTTGCAGTAGTATTAACAATTCTACTAGTCTAAATTACTAAATTTTTCTATAAACAATCCTTAGAGAGAAAATAAGTCTTATATATATGATAGGAGGGAGATCAAAGTTGACTGGGTCTTCTAACAAAGAGAGCTATAAACATCAGAATTGACAAGTTCTGCCACCAATTCCAACAAAGAGAAAACATTAAATGGCATGAATGGGATTCAGGATACAATTCAATTCCAATTTTGTGGGATTGGTGGAAACATTGAAGAGCAAACATCAGATGACAATTTCATAACAAATTCAGTACTGCTATCAACTAATTAAAGTTCTATAACATCAAAGCACAACTAGCAGACTATTCTATATCTTTTAGTTGTAACTGAAGAAGGTATAACAATATACCGAAAACGTTTTTACTCTAGTTAATAAAAAGTATTTTGTGTCACTGCTAGTTGTGCTTTGATGTTATAGAACTTTACATCAGATGACACTTCTGACAACTGGAAGACAGTTCAGTTTTACAAACAGAGAGAAAGAGACACTGTGTCATCAGACAGAGAAGAGGGAGTGACAAAGAGCCTCACTCCAGAGTAGAATAGAGTTTGTGTGTGTCTGTTTCCTGTCTAAACATATTCTCCAGTGTCTCCTATCTTGTAGTAACTACTCATCTAAACTACAGTAAATTTGTGGAACTGAGAAAAAAGAAGAAACTAAAATAATCCTCTCTCAAAATGTATTGTCTATAAAAGTGCAGAATTTCTTAAGATTAGGGCAAGCTATTTCTATTATAGTTCGGATGTATTCATATGTTTCATTGCTTTTCCTAGATCAAATATGTGTGTGTTAGCATTGATACTTTGTTATGCATCCATCTATGTAAATGCTTGTAACACTGATTATATAGGTTATGTTTTTATATCTTAATTTAATAATTTAATAAATGTTTTCTACTTTTATTGTTTAAATAGTTGTTTTTGTTCCTATATAGTTTAACAGTATCTGGACTCTGAGTGTCACTTATCCATGTGACCTTATAAAAAATTTTAGCCATTAATTTCAAAAATTTACATTTGATTGTGAGTGCAATAAATTATCACACCTGGTATCAGATCCTGACTTAACTCTCTCTGCTCAGCAGTTAAACTGAATCCAAAATCCAACCATTTTAGTCCCACAATATCATGTAATAAGAAAAATTTATTTATTTATATTGTTGATGTATGTTTTGTTAATTTAGATAATAGCCAGATATGTAAATGATAAGCATTAGATACAATTAAATATAAATTTAAAATTTGATTGAATCAGATTTAAATTTTTTTAAAATTATATATATAATATATTTTTACTTCTGAAAAATTTTAAAAGATCTAAAAATGGCAAAATAAGCATTAAAAATTTCCTAAATAGAAAAACTTTATTATACTTGTCTAATAATTTCTGTCTCTTCATCTTCACGATCAATTGATGATAAAGAAAGAGCAGATTTCATAACGTCCTCATTATCTTCTGGTTCATAACCATCACAAACTATAAGCTGAATCACACTACCTGCAGTACGAAGAGCGTGTACAGCCTCTTGATGTGTAACCCCCAAAAGTGAAATTCCATTCACCTTAAAGAAAAGAATGTTTTCAAGCTGGTTTTATTAAAATATTTTATACAGAGTATCTCTGTATCATAAAAATAACTTTTCCATAAAATTTTAAAAAATTCAGGAATTAAAATTATTATTATTAATCTGATTTATATTAGGGAAAATATAAGAATTGCACATCAGTTATAATAATCCATAATATAATAGGTTTTAATATCAAAGTAAACATGAATCATGAACAATAAATATGATGCATTTCCCAAGAATAAAAAAATTATATTGGTAGAAAAATAGTTGTTATTTTAATAAAAATACCTGAACAGAGGTGATATTTAATAAAATATATAAAAATAATTTCATTTTAATTTAAAATAATGTTTTTATAGAAGAAAAATGAAATATACAGAATTAAATTCATATAAAGGACCAAATTTCCAAAATTTGAATTTTACATAATTAGAAGAGATATGACAAATGGATCATATCCTGAAAATTTTAAGCAGCTATCCTTAAAAATAACAAATATATTTCAATTTATAAAAGTATTAATATTTTTAATAAAATTATGAATTTTTAAGGTGTCATACATGCAACTCACATTACAGGTTTTGTATATCATCAAAGTGTTAATAAAACTTTACATTAAATAATCAAATTAAATCTAATCTGGAAAATTAATCCCTTGATAATCATAAATTTTTAATATGGAAAATAATTTGGACAGTTGTTATATCTTGGAATTAACAAATATACTAATAATTAAAATAAGAGAGACACTATCTACAAATTAATAATTAAATTAAAATTTTTAATTAATCTGAAGAAATAACTTGCCTTAGACCAGCATTAAAATAGGGAGCTTCAGATTAAGGCCCTGATATTCTAACCACTAGATCACTGAGGCCACCTGGCAGATTCATTTTTCAGACTTTATTATATCAAATTTAGAATTTCTTTATAATAGAATTGGACTTTGTCAATAAAATCATTCCTTACTGGACTTGTCAATCAGACAACACTTTAACTAGCAGAGTAATATTAACATAAGTTTCTCAAACCAAACTTTGAGAGATATATGGCAATCTGAGTTGGCATTAACATTAGTTCAAATTATTTCCAATCATTAAAAATTTCTGTTATAATCATCAAGAAATTAATTTGTCAGATTAGGTTCAATCTATGTTAATAATATGATAATTTGCACATTAAAAATTATTCAACAAATATAGTATATTAAATTTTTAGTTTACCTCAATTATTCTCATTCCTTGTTTTAACCTTCCATCTCTTGCAGCAGCACCATTACTATTTATCTGAAAATTTATTAACAATTATTTTTTAAAATATTTTAACAATTATGTTTATCTATTTAATCTTCAATATAATTCACCAATAATAATATTTATATTTGAAAATCATAAAAATAATACTTTACAGTCTATGCTTAATAAATAATGAAACTATTCATTATTAAACACAGGATGTAAAATAATATTCTAGATTAAATTCAAATATATAGCTAATACATATAGATATGCAGAATGTTATATCAAATGATGTGATCAATCATTTGGAGGTTGAAAAGGGAACCAAGAAAAGTAAACTATAACATTAGCTAATCAATTAATAATTAATAAAATTACTTTGACATAAAATGACTATTCACATTCAAGCAAGATTGATTATAAAGCGATAAAAGTACTACACCCATTTAAATAGCCATAGGTTGTTTACATTTCATTTTTTGTGAAATTCTCCTAAATTTTGGTGAAATTGAAACAAAAAAACGAATGATTAAGAAATATTTTAGTTTATTTTAACAGAATTAGCCAATACTTTCCTAATATGTCAATATTTTATCAGTTTTCAGCATTTTATAGCTTATAAATAAAAATCCTTTATGGTTTTTTTATCAGTCTGTTTTAATGTCTATCCATGTCAGTGGCACACAAGTGTAATTAAGTCATGATGTCTATAGACAACAAAGACATTCAAAAGGTTAAAATCAAGAAAATAATAATAAACACAGAGAACTATTGATTTAGTCACAATCTGGGAATGAAAATCATTTATATAATATTCTGATAAAATCATGGCAGTCAGACAGAATGATATTTCCACTTCCCAGTCTGCCATCGTGATTTTTCCCATTTCATAGCACATGATGGAATGTCAGATAAGAATTCAGTCATACTATATTCTAGAGCAGGGGTGAGCAATTATTTTCTGCCAAGGGCCGGATTAACAATATTCAGAATGAAGCGAGCCATATAAAAATTGAAATGGACCTAATGCCGAATTTAACCTTATGATGCTATTATGTAATTAGGAAATGAAATTATTGATGATAACATTAGCTATTCTATTAATAATTAATAAAACTACTCTGACATAAAATGAATACTCAAGTTCAAGCAAGATTTATTCTTTCACAAATATATTCCTCTCACCATCACACTGAACAATAATAATGGTTGCACCAATTTATCTGCACATGTTCTTGTCAATGTCGCTATCGTGTGTAGCCACTTTTGTAATACTTACACAAGGAATATATTTATGTATCAATATTATTTTTAAAATATACTTTTCTTGTGTTATTTTCTTAGATTTTGTTTGTATGCAAAGAGTTCAAAAGCATCCTTAGAAACTATTTTTTTCATTAGAAACATTAGAAAATAATTTGTCCTACAAATAAATTAAGATAATTTTCTTTAAAACATAAGTATTTTATCAAACTGATTGATTGCTAACAAGCTATTACATCAGAATATTACAAAATATTAGGTAGCTATGTAATTAATTTTGTAAAAACAAATTTACAACTTAATATGAATGTTCGTGGTTAATTATATCATCAAAATTTGGAGTAACTTGGTAGTTTATGTGTAGACTAGCGAGAGTATCCATTATTTTATTTTTCCTTTTCGAGTAGAATTTTACAAATGTGGGCCATGAAACTGTAATGTATTCTGGTTTATGCGGCGGGCCGTATAAGATGCCTTTGCAAACCAAATCTGGCCTGTGGGCCGCCTTTTGCCCATCCCTGTTCTAGAGGTATGTGTGCATGTTTTGAAATGCATATTTATGAATGTTTAACATTTATTTATTGCAATTAATGTTCATATTTTTCATTTTGTTGATACTTCACACTTAAGAAATGAACTTATAAACTGAGAGCTATTTGCATATTGCATAATAAACATAATTTACATGCACTATGTGTATGCAAGACTAATATGACACCCATACATATAGTAGTGTGTCAAATATGTTAGTTAATTCTGTTTTCACTTCAATCTGTTTCATGCAGTTTTCTTCATTATGTGAATGAAGTTACTGATGCTAAAACATTATGTTGTATTATGTCTTATTTCTTCTACATTACTTACAGACATCTCATTATATAAATTATTAGTGATTACTTTGTTCAGTTGAAGGGAAATTGCTTTAAATTTATATTAATGCACTTATTTTTATTATGAATTTAAAATGTGTCTAGTGTACTGAAATTCTAATTCAAAAGATGGGAAGATCACTAATATGGTTTCAGTGACTTACCATCTTTAAATTACATAGATTGTAGTATTATATCATATTTGTATCCTGCATCACAATTTACATAACTAATAATGGTAGATTGTGGTGCAAATATTATTTAATTATATATACAGCTATTACCCAAAAGGAGACAATGGAATCCTGATGAAATAAGTTGGCCAATTTTTGATGAGCAAAACAAAAATAGGCTATTTGAAAGAATCAACAGTATATCACATACAACAATATAATCAGGGCTGGGGTGGTCGGTGTCGGCAGGAAAATGTGCCGACACCGACACCTACATTATTTTTGCCGATACCAACACTGACTCCTCTGATAGTAAACACACCAATACAAATAATTTTTTAGAACACATTTTTATTCAATATTTATTACTGAAAAAATTATTTATTCACCAAAAAAGAAAATAAATTTAATACATTTTTTAAATTTAAAACTAATAAATTATGAGCAATGAGAAAGTTATTGCCGACACCGATATCCCACCCTGAATATGATTACTAAATCTGATAATAAAATAAATTTCAGGTGAATGATCTGTGACAGAAATGCACATTCAAAGTGTAATAAGTGTAAAGTCTAAGCACATTATTTCACATTCAGATAGGCTTGTATGCTTATGATTTTTGCAAATGGAGTTTATTATACATATTGCTAAATTTGAAAAGAAAATATAATATTTTAATGAAGTTTTATATTTTCTAGTTGAATTATACTGAATTATTTTATATGCTTGCATTCAGTTTTCTAAAGTATATTTTAATTTTTTTCCATAGTATGCCAGAATTGAGACTATGAATAATATATATTATTCATAGTCTCAATTCTGATAAAGGATATTTATAATCAATTGTATCCATACCTCTGTCTTTTTCTTCAAATAAATAATTCAAATTAACAGCATTTAAAAAATAAAACTTTTCTGCTTTTTGTCTTTTTTATATATTAAGATAAATTGCAATGTCACACATAAATGAAATTATGAAATACATTATATAAATTATTGGGTTGTAACATAAATAATTTTGGTAGTATCAAAAATAAAAATTTTTATTCATTAAAAAAACAGGCTTACATTTAATCAATTATATAATCACCATTGTTATTAATGATAGTTTCCCATTTTATACTGATGTTTTCTGAATAAGTTTTTATCTTTTGATACAAAAAAGTCTTGAATAAAAGAATTGACTTCTTCATCGTTATGAAATTTTTCCCCATTTAATGCATTTTGTAATGATCTGAACAGGTGATAATCAGATTGTGCAAGATCCAGAGAGTATGCTGGATGTGGTAATACTGATCATTGAGCTCCAAAATTTTCTCCTGAACAACTTTAGAAACAGCAGCTGTGCTTTATCATGGAGCAGTACAACTTTTTTTTCTGTTGACAATGCCAGGGAAACATTCTTGAAGTTTATTTTGTAACCTTTGAAACTATTGCCTGTATAGATCACTAGTAATTGTTTTGTTGTGTTTAAGCAATACATAGTGGATTATTCCTCTATAATCCCACCAAACACTCAATATTATCATCTTTGATCAGTGTTTTCCAAACTGGGGGTATAAGTCTATTCCAACGGGGGTGTGGAAGAATAAAAAATAAAATAAATAAACAAACAAATAAAAAAATAAATTCAAATTGATGTCAAGAAAAAATTAATCAGCAAAAGGTTATAAATACAGTACAAATATTCATGTACCCAGAAACTTTCTGCTCTAGCTGTTTTAAAGACAAAATAATGATCTCGTTTAGTGATTGAAAAAGAATTGTGAGTAGCGATATCTTTCATGACACCCGATTTGAGAGAATTTGTGCTGAAAACAAATCTATCCATTGCATATGTTTCATTAAACATATGTTCTATTTTTTGTAAGATTTGTTTAATTGTATTAAAAATTATCACACTATAATATATATATATACAGGCAATTGATGAATGCCTTCGGAATAAAAGTTTTTATTTTTTGTTACAAAAAAATTCTTGTATGAAAGATTTGACTTCTTCGTTATTGATTTTTTTCCCTATTTAATATATTTTGTAAAGATCCAATTAAGTGGTAATCAGATGGCATCAGATCCGAAGACTATGCGAGATATGGTAATACTGATCATTCAAGTTTCTAAAATTTTTTCCTGAATGATTTTAGTCTAAAATCATTCAGGAGAAAATTTATTGAATAATGAGGGCAATGTTATTTTTCAAAACGTATAGTAAAATAGTTATATATTATATTCAGGGCTGGATTAAGACCCTTCAGGGCCCATAGGCATAAAATTTTTTAAAACAAATTATAAAATTGTTCAATAATTTTTAACATGCATTTATACAAAGATAAATCAAAAAGTGCACTCAGTACTATCCATAATCATATTATATAAGCAATTTCATTTGGGATAGTAGTAGTCTTAGGTAGTCCCAAACAAGTTGACCAGATGACCAATTTTAGGCTGATCCCAAACATTGACTTGTTTGGGATCAGCCTAATAAAACTATCTAACCAGGCAAGTTAACTTGTTAACATTCACTGTATATCGACAACCTTTGGTGGCCTACAGTACTCCAATCCCTTAAAGATTATCACTGCCCACGCAATCTTTACTTGCTCTCTTTCTTGAAGTCCTACCTAAACAACCGTATAGCAGGTGTATTCCTTCCTAATACTACTATTACTAAAAAAGTGTACAAAGGTTGTCCACAGGGGTAAAGATCCGGACCGGGACTTTGGAATATTTTATTTAATGATATTTTTAATATTTGCAAACATATCACTGGATGTAATCTTAAACTTCAGGGGTATGCAAATGACACCCTTCTTATGATCTCTGCAAGGAACAGAGACATTATCTGCCAAAAGACTAATGAAGCCCTAGACTAATGAAGCCCTAGTCAATCAATAGTTAACTAACAAAAAATTAGAAATCAACATCAAAAAGAAATCTTGTATCCTTCTTTCAAGGGTAAAATCTTAAAGAAAAACATCCCCATTTGAATAAATGAGAATCCCATAAAGAACAGCAACCAACTCAAATACTTGGGACTTACCATAAACAGGAATCTCTCCTGGACTGATCATATCAACCTGACTTACAAAAGAGCCATTAAAACTGCATACGCCCTTGGATTCATCTCAAAGAATAACTGGGGTATGAACCCTCACTATCTAAAAACAATCTACACTTGTGCCATAGAGCCTATGCTACTCTATGCAGCCCCTATCTGGGGTCACAAGGCCCATCAGAGTAACATTAAAACTAAATTACAGAGAATACAATGTATCCTTTTTATCAGAATCTGCAGGGCGTATCACATGGCCCCAACAGATGGTCTCTGTGTGCTGGCGGGAATAACCCCTGTACATCTTAAGGCCAAACAACTGGGTCCTACTGGATCATCAAATACACAAACTTTCTCCGCACTGAACCTGATCATATCACAGTGAACCCTATGTATAATCATATAACCAAAATAATCAAAGAAGACCAAATTAATAATCTGAAAAATCTAACTATGGACAACCCTGTTAACCCTCTCACAGTTTACCATCCAGGTCTTCATCATTTCCCCATTTGTCACAATTCTGATAAAGATGGACTGATCTCTGATTTCTCTGTTTATACAGATGGCTCAAAGACACAAGGCAAAGTTAGAGCTGCCTATGTCATGTATGACACCAATCTTAATAAAGTCATCTCTAAAACTTATAAACTACATGATCTCTGCTCCAACAACCAGGTGGAACGCATGGCAATTTTCTACGCTCTACAACAAATTCAACAACAAAAACTCGTCCTCTAATAACTACAGTATCTACATGGACAGCAGAACTGCTCTCCAAGCTATCTGCCAACCGACTAACAGAGGCCACCTTGTGTATTTAATCAGGAAAACTATCAAGCATATTGTGGAAAAACAACACAAAAATGTGGACTTAAAGTGGATCAAGGCACACTCTGGAATTCATGGAAATGAGACAGCGGACACTCTGGCTAAATCTGCAGCCACTTCTGATCTCCCCGTCTCCTTTTCCAAAATCCCTTGGACCCACATCAGATATCTAATTAAAGTCTACACCAGCAGTGGCCAACCTTTTCGAAAGCAAGTGCGCAATGAAAAATTTTTACAGCGCGGTGGGCGCATGACTTTTTTTTTATAGCACGGTGGGCTCATGAGTGTCAAGTAGAATTCTTTTCTTTTGGTTATAAATAAGTATTTTTATCCAAAAATAACTTTAATAAATTTGTGAATTATTGGATATATGTGTGTGTATGTATGTATAAGAACTTTATACAGAATATGGTATATTGTTTTATATTAAACTGTAAGTAGAAAGTATTTAAAGAATTAGACTGTTATGGAATGAGGGGGCATACCAAGTTTTTACAAAAAAAGGGGGTGCAAACACACAAAGTTTGGAAACTACTGTCCTTGACTGAAGGGTTCTTTTTTGGATCTGATTTGGGTTGTTAGTTTTTATCTATCCATTATTTTTTTTGAATGATATTATTGTACTGAATCCATTTTTTACCTACAGTAATGATATTCCTTAGAAATTATTATGTCTACTCAGTCAGTTCCTGTTGGTGCTGAGTAAGTAGACTTATAACCAAAGTTAATTTTGTAACAATTCTTTATTATAACACTGCTAAATTTAAAAATTGATGTAGTATTGTCAGAGAATTATGATCATGATAAGAGCCAAATAAAAAAATAATATACCAAATTTATATTCCTTTCTCTCTACATATACAACAGGAATATTATAATTAAAGTACTTCAAATTGAGCTATAATATTCCTAATCAAGTAAAATCTGAAATTACTGACACTATTCTAATCACTAATTATTGACTAATCTGAAATTATTGATACACTATTTTGTGCTAATAATTTTATAAGTTACTTGAGTTATACCTGTTACAGCCCAATGATCTGCAAAAGTATCTAACATTTGTATTTTATTTTCTGGTACAAACTGTAATTCATATCTATTAACTATGAACCATCCTCTGTGGAAGATGAAATGCATTTCTGTTTAAATATACTACTGAACATATAGAACAATCATATTTGTGCTATTTAAAAAACTCTTGCTCAATCCAAAATGTTTCTTTGCATTCAATGAAAATAAGAGTCTGATTGGATTTACAGCAATGTCATCATTATCCACTGTATTTTCAATACAACACCTAGTGAACTTGTTACATGCTCTGTCACTGACCAATGATATCATAATTTGTTAACTAACCTTATAATTTTAAATTGCAACAATGCAGATGCCTCTAAAATATTATGTCCAAGCAAGATCAAGTTCTATTTGCAACAGTTACTACTTTCAGTCAGCTTACCTTTCCTGATCATGACATTACTCCTTGTGATTTTTTTGTTTGATATTTGAAACAGATATTTTTGAATTATTTTGAGAGAGTTCTTGCTTTAACAGACCTGAAATATATCATCAGGAGTTGTATGTTACTATTCACACATTTATATTATATTCTGTTGTTGAGAATGTTATTTATAGAATTTTGATGATTTTCATATTAATGTTATAAAAATGGAGGTCACATTATATAAATTATGGATTTTCCATATGATTAAGCAATGCATGTGTCCTGGTGGCAAAATTCGAAATTATTATTATTTTTTTTAAATTTATTAATTTAGAATCTAATTTTTAATTAACCATATATTAATTATTATATTATAATAATTAGTATTAATTTGGAATTTGGATTTATCTTTTGGAATATATAATTTTAAATTTCATTTTATTCCTCTATGAATGGAGGCAGAATTAACCAATTATTTCCTCTATGTTATAAGAGATGATTAAACAGCACCTGCACTTTTTGCTCATAGCAAGACACATCTTTGATAGAATCTTTTTCCTTCTGCTAGGAAAGCATAAGGAAAAGGAATAGGATTCTGTCAGAAGACACGTATGTCACTTTGATCTTCATTTTTTTTTTAAAGATTAAATCATTGAATATACTTTCTATCTCTTTCATAAAAAATAGAGATTTCATTTCATTATAAGCAATTTCACACTAAACACTACTTTAGCAATTTCTAAATTAAGATACTTTAATATTTCTGTATATATAATTTATATGAATAATTTTTAAGAAGGGAATGTAAATGAAAAATATGAATTAAGAAATAAATTAACACTAGCACTATTTAACAGGTATCTCACAATTTATTTAACTTGTGTATTGAAAATGTTACACAAGTTAAATAAGTTGTGAAATATGTTTATCTGCTAAATAGTATTAGTGTTAATTTATTTCTAATTAAATAAAAAAAGTAAGCAGTAACTGTTAGATGAATTAAGAAATTTAATTCTGAATCCTTACCTTATTATTTCTAATATTCCATATACGAATAATTGAATCTCTGCCAGCAGAGTATAATCTATTTAGATAAGTATCAAACTGAAGTGAATTAATGCCAGATTTATGATATTTTTCTACTTCATCACGAATCATAAATGACACCTGTAAGAAATAAAATTAATCATGACTTTTGAATAATACATCACTGTTGATGCAATTATGTGTATTTAAAATTTAAATTTAGTGATCATTTTTTATCTAAAAAAACAAATATTTTTACAATAAGCAGATGGTTTATTGAGATATTTAATTTTTATAATAAAAGAAATTTATATAATATTAATGATAAAATTTCTTTTTGAAGCAATTAAAAAAATAATATGAAAAGCATTAAAAAGTTAAAGATGAGATATACTGTTAGCAAAAATAACAATGAATAAACAATAAAAAAGGTAAATAAAAGAATTCTTCTCACAAAACAGAATGCATAATCAACATAATATACTTCTATTAATCAGTTTCTCAAGTTTCTATTTTATATAATGCTCCCAGAGAATATGCTTCTATTGATCTATCTATCATTATTAGCTAGGCATCAAGTTTTGCAATAAGATTTTTTCCACACTTGATCAGTGATATTTTTGCTAAAATCAAACATTCTTACCTAACTTTTTTATATTTATAATATTCTTTAATTTCTCTGCAGAAGCATTTTTTGTAATCATCTATTTCTTATATCAACATAAAATGTGCCCACTTTTACAGAGTCTAATAAAATATTCATTAAATACCTATCTTCAATATATTTTAAACTACTAATAAAAACAAAATCTATGCTTCAGCATAATATACTTAATGATTTTAGAAATATCATCCATTCTTAATCCTTATAAATTTAAAAAATTTGCTATATTATTCATTTTTTTCTGATTTTGACTTACTGATATTCAGGGCATCAGCCAATATGCACACTGTAACAGAAAAATTTCTCCATATGTCTCTGATACAAATCTTTATGCCATGAATTTGACAGATGGCCTGATCTTACATATCATCCTTCATCACCACCCCACCTGACATGAATCTCCTGTGCCACTCAAACACTTACACCTGAGATAAAGTCATCAAATAACAACTGCAATATCTCTGTAGTTGTCTTGCCCAGCTTCACACAGAATTTGATGTTAATTTGTTGTTCCAATTTGATATCCATTCTTCTCACCACTGATATATTGCATGGGTTTTCAATCACACTCTATATAGAGAGATCAAGCAGACTAATATTACTCACACAGGTGAGTCATATAATATCCAATTATTCATATGTGGCAACTGGAATTGTTAACATATACAGTGCTCCCCGGATATAACACTGTCGTTTATACCACAGATCTTTCCTGTTCCCCATTCTTTTGAAAGAGATTCTGAGAAAAATATATTACAATGCTTAACTGACATCCATCCACTTGCTAACTTCTTATCGCCGTATTTAAATAATAATAGAACTAAAATTAACAAAACTTCAGAACTATTATTCTTATTTATGATAAAATAATAGAAATTTGAATTCATGTTAATAATTCTGACAGTTATTAATATAAATTTCAAAATATCTTTGAAAAAAAAAAATAAAAAATTTTCAGATGGCAACTTCAAAACATTTTTGACTGGCAACACGAGTATTCAAAGCAAACAAAAGGTTATTTGTAGTAGGAGTTCGTATCACTGGCAACACGAGTATTCAAAGCAAACAAAAGGTTATTTGTAGTAGGAGTTCGTATCTGACACGTGTTTTTTTATGATTGTTTCTTGACTTTAGCAAGTTTTACAAATAGAGTTATTGTTTTAATAACATTTAATTTATTTAATGAACAATGGCAAACAAAAAAGAAAAGTGTATACCATTAAGAGAACTAAACATAATAGATCAAGTGAAAAGTGGTGTCTCAAAAGCACAAGGAGGGATTGCAGAAGAAGGAAGAATACAAACTTTCTTGGATAAATTGGATGGCTTTCTCTTATTCTCTAAATAAGAGAATAAGAGAAGCTGTTGGTTATAGCACAGTTGTCTTATAATGCAGGTCGGATCATCATCCTGCAAACCTTCATTATAACCTGGGAGCACTGTACCTAGGCCAAGATATTCAATCTATCTTAGAACTTTAGTGATAAAGGTTATATGTAATAATATAAACTCTTTTTGAATCACCATCATTATATTATTATAAAATATTTTTCCATATTCTAGTAAATTTTAATATTTGGTAATCCATAATGAAGACAATAATATAATTTGAATCATATTGTAGATAAACACATAATGAACAAAAATAGAACAAAGTATTTGGACTACCACTAATTTGTTTTGGACATATATAAATTATTCCATTTTTTCACACTGGTTTATTACAACTATTAATGACCAT